>WHPX01001245.1:0-113215 GCA_011057435.1 Actinia equina | reverse complement strand
TAATAACCAGGTAGTCAAATGAATGGTGTGCAAAAAAGCAAAAGAAAGTAGTAGAGTCCAACCTAGTGTACTAACCAATAGCCGCGAGTGGTGGGGATAACAATTGCTAGACGAGGAGGGAAAAAAATAATTGGAGCTGTCAGGAAAAAACGATTTTGATGCACTGCTTTAACCGCTCCAGACTGCAACGAGCCGTTCTGCCGATTTTTGGACTGATTTTCAGCTTAGTATTATAATTTTGGAAGATTTCTAAAACTAAAGCGAATATATTAGACTCATTAGTTAGTCATTTGTACCACGCAGTAGTTTGAAAAACCCCTTCAAAGTATCTTTGTAGAAAACATCAAGCGATTCAGCCATTAGTATAAAACTGCACAAATTAATAAATAATTGTAAATTTTAAAAAACACATAAATAAATAGATAAAAATATTATGTAGAAAGACGCTTGTGTTCTTTGTTTGGTATCAATCAATTTAATAGTTTAATTGAAACAAAAGCTTTGATAATACAAGCTCCAAGTTATAGCCCAAAGCCGAATTGAAACAATTAATGAACTAAATCTACATAGTAAAGAGGGGTGGGGGGGTATGGGTGCTATTTTTGATCTGAATAATTCTCGATCAGGGAGGTTCGACCACATGAGAATACAAAGTTACATGTTTCATATTCTCTTGTTGACCAGCATTCATCATGACAAACATGCAAGCTGTAGTATTGCTGTTGTATATAGTACACTGCACCACATGTACTGAACCGGACGACTATCTCAACAACTACAATTAAAGGTTTGCTTTTTGATGCTTTTGCCAATCTGTCCTTCCTCATCAACACCAAAGTTTTGACAAGGGTGTTTTTCTAATGATTGCTTATCAAGTTAATGAAGTTTTTGAAACATAATTTGTTTAGCGGCATCTGTTCTTGTTTTGATTTATTGATTTAATTATTCGTATTTATATCTTCGGGTTGTATTTATTATTATTTTTAGGGGTATTTTTATTTTTATTTCTATATACACCTACTTGCAAGAACGTTGTCATGTGAAAATAGAACATTAGGGATTTAGTGGGATAGGAAATATATTAAAAAACAAAAGAAGATCACTGAAGCTGAACTTTATCTTTTGTCTTTTAATCAATTCCTTTCTCAATAAATTACTAATGTTCTATTGTTGTATTAAAACGTTCTTGCAAGTAGGTGAATATTTGTATTTTATTATTATTATTTTATGGCGCTTAGCCATAAAGCAGGAGGTAAAACACAGCCCTTAAGTAAGTCGTATATTTTTACTAAGGATCAACAAACTTCCTAATATAAAATAACCTGCTAACAATTGATGGCATTTTGCTGAGTAGATCAATGCAACTAGCGTCTGAATAGCTAATTGCTTAATCATTAAGTGTTGGACTTTGCAACTTTGGTCATTTTCACTTGCTATCCTTCGAGTACGAAGGATCGTTTGTCTTTAGCCATGACTTGGTTGACTGTAGTGCTGATGTTATGTACTATACACTACAGCAAGTGCAATGAACAGAATGACCATATGGACAAGTATGATGAATTCCTGTTTACTGCTTTTCCTGAGTCCATTTTATAATTTCCCATTCACACCAAAGACATTCATCAACAAACTACTCAAGTTCCTGATAAAATGGATTGTGTCTTTGCCTGTGTTGGCGGGGTTCCTTGGTGTCGATCGTTAAACTATCAAACCACAGCCAAGAATAATGGACTTCACGTATGTGAGCTGTTATCAACCGATAAAAATACTCATCCGCAGAACATGACAATAAACGACACATTTACTCATCTCAGCATTACGGTACTAACTTTACAACAATTTATTTTCTTTTAAAGCTTTAATTTTTTTTTTTGCCTTTTTTTCTTAAACAAAATAACTGCAGATGTATGTCGATCATAAATGAGAAGAAAAACAGGTATCGCAAAAAGTCAAAGGCCGCATGATTCACGTTAAAAAACATTCGTTACTATAGCAACCAATTCGCATGTAATATACGTAATCTCAACAACTACTATAGCAAACTACTAATTAGTTGAAAGTGAAATCGGTTGGTTACTCTAGTACGAAGGGGCCAATGGGATTACAATCTTTTCTTTTAAGTTTAAAACATGACACATTACGTTACTACAACCAGCAATGCAATGCTTAATCAATAGAAAACTTTTTCCGTGTTTACATAGCCTGATAGCAACACGACTGAGGGGAGGTTGGGAGAATTCGAGAAGAAATGTTCAAAGATTGAAAAGAAATATTAATAAGAGATTTCAGAATTGATTATCTTTATGAAAGTGTAGATAACAAGTGTCACTGTGAATGGAATTCTCGGTTGAAAGAAACGTGGTTTTGCTCAATTTGACAGCCAGAAAACATGGCAGCGAAGTTGCTTGTTTCGTCTTGCCTCGTGAAGATATTTTGTGGAGCTGAAGAGCTATCGCTGGAAAAAATTTGAAGCTGCTGACTGTTTTCTTGAAATACTTGTATTATTTATCCGGCGGTGCTTTTAAATCATGAGAAAGCACGCCGCTGAACAACCGAAGCTGTCCTGACGGAGGACGTGTGTTGTAGCTCCTGAGGAAATTCTCTTTGCGGTGACCAACGAGAGATTGTCATTATATTACAATCAGAAAGACCTGCCTGTGGCCCTGACACAAGTCAAAATTTGGAACTTCGTCTTCAAAATGCTTTTTTGGGGGCATTTGTTTCCTCGAAACAAACCACAGGCAACCCAAGCTCACTATATTTATGAGAGAATGTATGGGGATTAAGAATATGTCCTATTGTATTTGTACTAACGTGAATAAAAGTGTGTCTACTTACCTGTTGTGTCAATTTCTATATTTTGAACTCCTGTATGTAGTTTCAGCTAGTTTTGAAGGGTATTTAGAAGAAAATTCCAACACTTAGAAATAATGACAAGGTAGGAAGCTGCCGAACCGAATTCGCTGTCACTGGTGTCCACTTCGAACCGTTTTTCTCAGTAAATACGAATCCGATAAGGAATTGGCTTCACATGAGCGCGAAGGAATAGTTTACTAATAAATCTGTGTGATTCAATTGAATTTAGCTGTAGTTACGTACTTGCAGTCTTCCCTTAAACTTTAAAAAGTTACTCCAACGAACGCTTGGAATTCCGTGAGGACGTCTGGTCGCCCACCTTTCACGGCTAACGACTGAAAACCATACAGAGCTGTTGACTGATTGGCTACCGGGAACAATGCTGAGCAAAATATTTTCCGGTCTGAGGTATAGTCGTTAGGTAGGATAATGCCCCGTCGCACCGTATTCTGTTGACTCCCCTCCCCGAGAGGAAAAATTTTGTATGGTTTTCAGTCCTTGGCCGTGAAAGGTGGTGAATAAAGGCGTGCGTACTATTTAATTTATTTTATAAAAGTGAATATATAACTGAAACACTCGTTGCTATATAGCATTAATAATTAATAAATTGAAAGGTTATTAATAAATAATATACCTCCTCAGCTCGGGTGTACTGTTTTCCCATTTTAGACTGCGTGTCATTCAGAATAATCATATTCTTCGTTAATTGAGTTGTTTCAATATTCATGTGCCTTCTCATGTGCAGTCAAGCGCCAGCGTTAAACAAATAAATAATACTCCAAGTAATCAATGGCAAGTGGTCTGAAATGGAAAACGTTACTCCCAAGCCGAGGAGGTCTATTCCCAAAGCAGCAGACTCGGAAAGCGTTGATAATAATAATTATAAGTAATTACATGACTTGAGGGATATTAGTCATTAAATGTCCCCGAAGCCGAGGGAGGTTTTGTAGAAGGCCCGAGGCCGGAGGCCGAGGGACTTTTACTAAACCTCCCGAGGCCGAGGGGACATTTAATGACTAATATCCCAAAAAAGTCATGTAATTACTTTGTAATAATATGATTTCTGAGGAATAAAACTAGAAAACTAGAAAAATGTGTTAGATATAGTTAAATGCATAAATTACAGAGCATTACAAAGCTGCTGATTTAACCAATGCCGCTTGGGAATTTGCCTCTTTTTAAATGACACAAAGCAATTGCACACACATTCATAATTCGAAATTCATTCAGTCGTTTGCATATGCACTGCATGATATTCATTCGAGTTTAAGCTCGCAAAGATGGCTCAAAGGCGTTTTTCTTTCGTATCCCAAGAAAAAGTGGAGGAAGCAAGGGAGAAGACAGTCCCCATAAGTAACCAAAAGGCACACACTTTGGAGTACCAATGTCTATAAGCATTGGGCCAAAGAGAGAAGCATAGCGTTCGAAGATTTTGAGCCAGAAAACGTAATATTTCCGAGTGTGCCGATGCTAGAAAACATCACAATCGAGGAAATGGACTACTGGTTCAGTAGATTTGTGGTTGAAGTAAAAAAGAAGGACGGCAGTAATTATCGACACGAAGAGTATATGAAGCAAGTGAAACAAATATAGATGTAGGAGGAATTCTACACGGGGCAACACTACACAATGTAACAGTCAATATCAATGTTATAAATAAATAAAGAGATAAAGCAATGTTAAAACACCAACATTAAAAATACATTTGCGCACATGCGCAATCAACATGAGAAATGTCTGCTTATGCTAAAATGGAAAAATATATATATTGCACTCCTTTTTTAGTCAAATTTCTACTGTTTGCAATTATAGATCTTAGCAAACGTATACGCAAAGGTATTCCTAGCCTTTAGACTCTGACTCAAATACCTCTTTCTCTATCCCACATTGCACATAGCACTTATCAGGATGGGATACATGGTCATCAACCATGCATCTGATTTCGAACCTGGGTCTTTTTAGACTCGGTGTTCCGATGATTGCGTTATGAGGGACAACATCTCATGAATAACATGAGGGATATTTAGTTTCTAAATATCCCTCATTCATATGGATGAGGGACAATTAGTAAGTAATTGTCCCTCATTCATATGGATGAGGGATATTTAGTTTCTAAGTTTCCCTCGTGTCATTCATGAAGGAGGGATGTTAGTCCTTAAACATCCCTCCAAAGACAATGAACTCCGAGGTAATCATGTTATTATAATAATAATAAGATATAACTAGCTAAAAACTAGTGTGAGCTGCGTCGGTGTTTCTAATGAAACAGTAATGATGAAAAGGTAAATTATACACCGTGAAAAGATGAATAAACTTACTGACGTTTCGGACGCTAGTCCTTCGTCGGAGTAAAAGATAATAATAATAATAATAATAATAATAATAATGATAATAGTAAAAATAATCATTATTATTATAGGCTTTATTTCCAGAGGGTAAACACATAACAGTAGTTAAAAAATTCATTAATAATTCATGAAGGAAACACAATAGAAATCATGACCGTGAAGGAGGTTTTATATCTGATAAAGATTCGTCTTCATTTGCATAAACTTTAACTTGGATTTTCTCAATCAAACTTGGTTCATTTCGTAAAGATTTCGATACACTATGAGAACTTACATCATGAGTTTTTTAAGCAGTTCAATAAACTCGCAGATCGTGTTTTATCTGGTATAAAAGCACTCGGCTACGCCTCGTGTTTTATACCTGATAAAACACTCCTGCTCGTTTATTAAACAGTACTTAAAGGCACTGATAACTCAGTGGGCCTCAAGTCTAAGAATAGATCGACAAAATAATATAGCTAATGATAAAAATTATGTATACCTACTTGCAAGAATGCTGCCATACGAGAATAGAACACCACCTAGCGGGATAGGAGTTACAAAAAAAAAAAAAAAAAACAACTTTTCTTTTGTCCTTCAATAATATAAATTTGTCTTCTGTATCGCATTCATCCTCGATTTGTTGAAGTAGACTGTCATCGTCGTCGCCATGTTGTTTATCCTCGTCTTCCACATCAGCATCTTCTCGTAGCAGAGCATGCACGTCTGAATCATCGTCTGAAATATCCTCAGTTGGGACTTTTACCCTTTTTGATTTAGGTTTCTGATTTTGGTCTTCTTTGGACCCGGATAATTGCGATATTTTTCGCTTCTTTGCATGCATCGTTGATGCTCATGTCTGCGGAATTTACCGCCAAGTCGTCCATTTTCTTTCGTAGACTTCGAATTACGTCCCAAACGGTCTCAGGTGGTGTATCATCCCCCTCCCCCCCGGTGAAGGGTTCACCCTGGTCTTCATTGTTTTCGTTTGTTTCTATGATTTGTTTTGACGTTTTTTCCATGGTTTCACTCATGACTGGGAGCTCTAAAGTACAACTGTACAATCTCGTACCCAGAGCCCTTATTTCTTACTGCGCATGCTCGACGAAATAATTGGGCTCTGGAAAACTCCAATATTTCCTGTGCTGTGATTTGTTCTCGAGAACAAAGGAAGACACCGGAAGTAAAAATTACAGTACTAGGGAAAATAAACAAGATGGCGTCTCGAATTAAGTACACCAAAAAAGCGTGTAGGGCCGGATTTTTCAAAGTTTTGCCGGTTTTTTAATGGGAATTGTATTGATGTCCATCCATTAGGTATTTTCGGAGTTAATTTGATTGAAAACTATCTTCAAAACCTAATTTTCCAAGGGCAAATTCACATGCTCGTTGAACATCGTCCGCCATTTTGAATTTACCTAGTCTGTCATAATGCGCATGTGCGGGAAACCCAGAATCTGGGTCTTCCGGTTTGGAGTTTTCCAGAGTCCAATTATTTCGTCGAGCATGCGCAGTAAGAAATAAGGGCTCTGGGTACGAGATTGACAACTGTACTGGTCGAAAGCTACCGCACACTGGTCTAGCTTGCTCGCGCAATCTCACGTGATTCCTAATGTGACGTAGATTATGATGAGGTAAAATGATCATCACGTGGTGTTAGTAAGATCACGTTTAGTATGGTAAATAATGTATACACTCCCATGTGTATAGATATCTAATAATGATAATCACATGGTGTAAGTAAGGTCAAGTGTAGTAGGGTATATCATGTATATATACCCCTGTGAATAGATATCTATTAATAATAATCACGTGGTGTGAGTAAGGTCGCGTGTAGTAGGGTATATCATGTATACACATCCCTGTGCATATATATCTAATAATGATAATCACGTGGTGTAAGGTCACGTGTAGTAGGGTATATCATGTATATATACCCCTGTGTATAGATATCTAACTAATGATAATCACGTGGTGTGAGTAAGGTCACGTGTAGTAGGGTATATCATGTATACACCATAGGCTTTAAATGTGAGAAAAGTTATCTAAAATGACCAATTGCTTCAATGAGTATGTGATCTGAAATGCACAAAAGTACTTTTTTCTTTATATAATCCTATGATATGGTATTTACTAACCATTTTGCATTGATGTGTTAGTTAACTTGTTTTACGTGTGGATGGGAAAGGACAAAATGGACGCAGGAAAAGCTTCAAAGAGTAAACCTTTGTCACAGTTGGTATCGTGATCTTACTGGTCAATACACTTGCCGTATAGTGTACTATATACGATAGCAATACTAAAGCCAAGAATCCGGACATGACGAATGATGCCCTATCCTTCCTGATCGAAGGACATTCAAGACTGACCAAAATGACAGCATGCAAACTGCATTCAAGTAATGAACTCCCTTTTTCAATATTTTTTGCTAATAAGCTTTTTGTTCGAATGATTATTCAAAGGTAAGTGTTTTGCCTAAAAGCAATGATCATAAATAATACAAGCTTCAGGGTCTACACAATAAAACTTGGCTAATCCATTTAATATAATAAAGCCATTGTATTAGTAACCTTTTAAAACGGCAGAATTAAAGCGATTAGAGCAACGTTTACTCTCGATTAGTGTTTCAAGTTCTCATTTTCTAAATATCTACGTTTTATTTTATATAGTACATGGTTTAAATATTTTTTGAAAGTTCTCTATATTTCATGACATGCCAAAGTAACTTGGTAATGAAAAAAAAAGCTAGCGAGGCCCTCGAAGTTGAATAGCATTTTGGCTCTTTAGAGAGTCATTTATGCACCAACTGTTTTTTCTCGTTCTTCTCGGAAATAAAGCGATATTTTGGCAAATGAAGTATACCACGGTTTACATCATCGCCTCAAGGTATTCCTAAAAATGGGCGATGCGATTTTTTCGACTGTTGCAGGCGTTTGTTCGGTTTTGTCTGATTTTTGCTGACATCTTCTCTTAAGTACGATGTTAATATGAAAATCCGAGACCCAGTGGCATGTGCCACCAATCTCAGGAAGCTAGTGTCCAAGTGTTTTATATTTTGACTTTTATTTACAACAACAACATACATTTGAAAGGAAAATCAAAAACTTTTATTTTTGGTGTCATACTAAGTCCAAAAATAGCTCTTACACTCGTTTTCCACCAATTTTTTTCTTTTACAAATAAACTAAATTTAAATTTAGAAAAAAATTAAAGTAACTTAAAAGACGAGGCTAAAAGATTTTCTAAAACAATTACTAGCGAATTCTTATATAATCAGCAAAAACAACAAATATTTTTTTAGCATACAACGAAGCTACTATATCTAATAGTCTCAGTCCATTTGGGTTCTTTTTTATTGCACTCGGCAAAGCAAACGTTGAGACAAATATGTTACTGGCAAACGACGCCAGAATCTTCAATATGTCTGCAGCCAGCGTTGTTACTAATCCATCCACGGTAACCACACGATAGCAAGGAGTCTTCACTGCCAATACAACGAGTGTCAGAAATCCATATTGGTCCGGTCCCATGACCATATTTCGCAAATTTAGGAGCCGAAGAAGCACTGGAATACCCAAGCTCACGGCAAACTACATTAGCGTCATTCAGATCCCACATATCATCGCACACTGTACCCCATTGGCCATCATGGTACACCTCCACACGACCGGAATTAGATGAACCGTTGACGAGTCTCACTCTTTTCTGGCACTCAACAGAGGCGTCTTTAGTATGGGAGCAGTTGTGGGTGCCCCATCGCGCGCTAGGACAGTCGAGAATGTTAGACTCGGAGCCCGTGCACGCTAACTCATGTAACCAAATCTGCCCAGAGCCTTGGCCATGCTGAGCGCTGGAATGTGCTGCAATTGCCCCTGGGAATCCAAGTTGTTTACATACTGTATTGGCATCGTTCATGTCCCAGTTGTAATCACATATTGTTCCCCAATGACTGTGGTGGAACATTTCAACTCTTCCTACGCGAGAGGAACCGCCAACAAGACGCAGGGATCCTGGAGCCAATGCTGTTGGATAAGGATATAGTCGAACACAATTTATGACACAATTTTTTTTCAGGAATAGGGAAGCTGCTGAATTTGAACTAAAGGAGCGGATAATAAAAGATAATAGCACGGGTGGTGTGGTCATCATATGTAAAAATTGTTTTTTTCTCCTTTGCTTCGAAGAGATTTCCTCGCGTTATCCAAATTTCTTCCCTCTCTGTAAAAACCTCGAAATTCCGATTTGATCATGAAACAATGTCACGGATTTCTTTGCAATCGACTATTAAAAAATAATAATAAATAGGTGCTTCTATAGCGAAATTCACATGGTCTCAATGCGCTTTACATTAATGACCAGTAGAGGACTTTACGGGCTGCATATTAAGGCACTATTTAGCAGCCGTGCAGCTTACAACATGAGTGATTTGTTAGTGCATTTAGTGTTATGCCTCAAAATTGGGATAGGCTGTTGAACCGGAAGACAATCCCCTACTCTATCACGAATAATTTAACAGGTTCTTTTATGTCCCCCATTTGCTGTAGATTAGGAAAGGTTAGGAGACAGGACATACGGTTTAAAGTCCTTATCCGAGAAGGCTTGAAGGTCTAACCATTTGCAGATATTATTACAAAGGCAACACCTTCTTCCTCGGTTACTTTAAGACCCTGAGTGTTGATCCGGACCGAGGCTCGAACCACGACCTCCCGCACAACAGACCGACGCTCTTTCCAACTGAGCTAACCGGGTGGCGGTAAAATTGCTATATCATAAGGCAAGGACAAATTAACAAAATTAAAGTTGCTTTACGTAAAACTGTGAAACGACACCGATACACACTGTTGCTGTGTCATGGACAGAATTGACACAATCACATAACAAGAGATTATTGCTGTTTGTTCGAAAACCGCAACGTCACGTTCACGGCAAAACCCATGCACATTGTAATTTTTCATTATCGCTCCATATTGGCAGCATCTATTGATGGGGAAAAAGTCCTTCATAGACTATTCCTTACTTACCTTCATATTTAGCCGAAAAGCCAGTATTTCTTACTGAACCGTCGGTTCTAAAAGTTACATGTAGGTGATTTGAAGAACTTGTTATATAGGAAGGCAATGTGCTTCCACTGTAAGAACCGAGTTGAGGAGACGAAGTGGAACTACCATTATAGACTCTAATGTGGTCACAGCAACCTTCTGTATTGAATGTCTTAAAGTAAAGACCGATATTGGTATTCGACGAGATAGTCCAATAGCAGTTCTGATTATCACTGTAAGACACAGGGTACCCTGGTGACATGATCTCGCCACCATGAGGGATTGTAGACTGGTGAAGAATGCCACAACTTTGGAAAGCGGACATTGTAATCGCTGAAATTAATAATAAACAGTGGAGGTGAAGAATTAGTAGTTACTCTACACAACTTAAGCAAACAGATAATAGTTAACAAATCGGCAATGCTGGTGTAGTGTGGTAGTGGACTCGTTACCTTCGCGGTCTCGAGTTTGAATTCTGAGGTTAAAATCGACGGTTACTGTCTCTTGATTCCACACTGCCCTAGAGTCCCCTCTCTCACAAAGTTCGACTGCAACTCCCCTAAGGTATCAGGGTACCCCTAACGACCGGTATGTATTCAACTATTTATAGCGCGAAAACTTTTCATCAAAACCCAAATAAAGTATACATTTCCTGAAAGCTGAATAAATGTAGAAACTGTTTTAATTAAACTACTTTAATTTGATAAAATATATTAATCCTTTTGAGTTAGAGCGAATCTTATAAATTTGCACATGGGTCTCTTCGCGGAGATCCATGACTGCCGGTATTGATCGGAAACAAACGTGTATTGCCTTTAACAACAACAACAATATTTTTATTACCTTAAGAAATACAATAGATTAATTACAGACGGCCTCAAGTCGACACAGATCATGATAATATTAGATTGGGCAATGAAGTTCATCCCAGCCTGCTACAGAGAAACCCAAGCGGATTGGTACGGAAAAAAGGGTCGGCCATGGCATGTATCTGCTGTTATTACGAAAAACGGCGAATATGGAGAGTTGGAGGTGAGTTTACATTCGATTGGAAATGCTTTTAAATCAGTTGCCTTTTTTTTTTCAAGTACTAGATAAATGTAATTGATTTCTGCTAGGGATCGTCCATGATTTATTAGAAGGTTCGGGGATATTGGTGAGAAACTGATAGGAAACAAAACATCCCCTCTAAACCCTCATAAGTATGTCCAATGTATGTATGTATAGTCAAAAGACCCCGTTTTCAGGAGCAGTAAAATACCAAGCCCTCCCCCATCCTATTTCTCACCCGTACCCCTCCATTGAATAATAAACGATCCCCTACTTTCCCAATACTGAAGTATTGTACAACTCTTAATAACACAGGTTCAGACATATGTGCATATGAAACTTAATCAAATTGACTCTAATTTAAACTTTGATGTTTATCTAGATAACGACATTCTTGAACGTAAGAGCTTTTATAAGTATTTAGGAGTATACCTAGACCAATCGCTATCCTTTAAAGAACATGTCCACAGACTTATAAAGAAAGTTTCAAGTCAGCTTGGCTTACTGAGTAGATTGAGAAATAGTCTCACTACGTATGCAGCTAACAAAATCTATACCACTATGGTTTTACCAAAATTAGATTATTGTGATTTTACATGGACTATCAATTTGGCTGCTTCTATTAATGTCTCTTTAGATCATTTACAAACGAAAGCTGGCCGAATAATTTTAAAGGATTGTAGCTTAGACCATGATAAGGTGATAGATAAATTGGGCTGGAAAAGTCTTCGAAATAGATGTTCAATTCATAAGCTTATTTTTATTTTTAAGTGCTTAAATGGCATTGCACCTGAGATTTTTAATGGTTACTTTAATTATGTCTCACATGGCTATAATACTAGACAAAATGGTTTAAATATTATCATACCAAAAGTTAGGACTGAATTAGCCAAGAAAACGTTTTATTATTCTGGAGCTATTATTTACAATAGCCTACCTAGCTCTCTTAAAGAGATTAATTCTTTATTATTATTTAAGTCTAATCTCAAAGATATTTTTTAAATGTTTTAATGAATTGTATAGATTTTTACTAACATTTTAGTATTTTACAGTATATATATATTTAATTATCTTATTATTTTGTTGCTAATTTTTGTTGCCCCCAGGGCGCTCCTTGATAACAGCTGTTGGCTGACGAGCTTACCCTGGTAAAACATGTAATTATTATTATTATTATTATTATGTGCACGTGTTCAACCAGTGTACACATTGAAAACGTCCTGGCAAACATCGGAAGGAGCAATCCAAACATCAAAGAAGCTTTCATAAGGTCGGATAATGCGGGATGTTATCATGCTGCACAACTTATGCTTACCATTCAGGGCATATCGAAGAGAGTTGGAATAAAGATTCAACGTTACGACTTCAGCGACCCGCAATCTGGAAAGGATATCTGTGATCGTCGCATTGCTGCCATGAAAAGTCATATGCGTCGGTATCTTAACGAAGGGAACGATATAATTTCGGCATTAGATATAAAAAGAGCGCTCGATTCATATGGTGGCGTGAAAGGCTGTAGGGTAGCCGTAGTTGATGTTGACGTATCAAAGCAGGAGATCACTGATCACAAGTGGAAGGGAATACAAACACTGAACAACTTTGCGTTCCTTAGTACAGGAATACGAGTCTGGAAAGCGTTTGGCATTGGTAAAGGGAAACTTCTGAACAACAAGATGCTCAAGGATATGGCAAGCCCACAGAGAAACACAGGCCTCGATGTTGTCGAAACCTTCAGTGATCCAGCGGTAGATAAAGGCACGTTTTCCAAAATACCAAAAGAAAAGCCATCAAGACAGCAGGTGACGGGGGAATCAGTTGACGCTCCTCCAGAGAATATTAGAGAAGCTAGAGGTTTCAACTGCCCAGATATTAACTGTATCAAAGTATTCGTATCCAATGATGCCCTTCATCGACATCTGATGCTGGAAAACACTTATATCGAGCACACCATGAATCTGCCTATGATTCTATTAAACGAAAATGGGCAAAACCTTGTACATCAGTAGGGAGTGTCCCAAACGCCAGCAATGATAATAACAATCTTCAAGGATGTAGTCATGTAGCCAAGTCAGATGTAGAAATGGGCTGGGCGTTAAAGAAGTCTAAAACCAGAGGTCGTTATTCAGAACATCTGAAACAATATTTAAAGAAATTATTCTTAGAAGGGGAGGAGACAGGAAGGAAAGCAGACCCATCTGATGTATCGTCAAGAATGAAGAGCCTTAAAACCGATGATGGCAAAAAGAGACTATTTGAACGTTCAGATTGGTTAACTGCACAGCAGGTGAAGAGCTACTTCTCAAGATTGAGTATCCTTCAAAGATGCGGGAAACTCAACGATTGTGATGTTTTTGTTGATGATGGTGAAATTGACGTGCTAAAGGAAGCCTTGGAAAGACAGAAAAAAATAGATGCTATTCACTATGCTATAGAATTATAAACTAGACATGTCAATAAGTTTCTACTTCCCGTGTAAATTTTTGATCTAACACGAAAAAAGGTCTAACACCCGGCAAAACTTAGGCACAGAAAATAGCTTATCAAAGATTTCAATCGTTTGTAACGCGTTTGTTTTATCAAAAGTATCAGTTGGAATCAGATTTCACAATACCTACCTTTTGAAAAACGTGAGTGTTCTTTCAAGAACTGTGTACTTACAAAGATGACATTATCTTCATAGGCATGAAAATAGATAAAATAATGTACTGTTGCGTCAGTTGGGTTGCCTGATGAAAACTCAAAAAAGTCATAGAACAAAACAATTCTTTTAGTTTCATTTTAAAACAAGAAAATGGCTACCTGTGTTTTAGCTGGAAATCAAGTGACAATATCAAGTTGGTTGGTCTTCCTGTGGCATTGACGTTAGCTAACGGTTTTCCGCGAAAAATAGCGTGGGCTCAAGTAAATTTCAAAGACGTCGGCGTACAAAAAATTGCTTTACACTAGCATGGTCCAATTTTTTTTTTCAAATAAGTTAGCAAATTAATTTAATTTTGTGCCTTATATTATACAAAGCTATAACAAGTTATTTTAAAAAGCTGGACGATTAATATCCCCTACGACTGAATAATTATAATGATCCTGCTGTCTATAAACGAAGAAAGTCTTCAAGCTCTAAACCCCAAATACAAGCTTTTTCCTTCATCTACATGGAAAATACGTCCCATTCTGGTGTTTAGTAAGTTGTTCCGGCGAATAATCCAAAATGCAACACGATTCACAATCATAATGAAGGGTATTAAGTAAAAAGTGCTAGTACACGTCTACACAAAAGTCTCCGCTTGAAGTTAATTTTGATGATCCTTGAAAATAACTTACATTGCAGAAGAATATAAACTATAATTGTTTATTAGAAGCCAATTTAAGGCTTTTTGGAGGACGTTTACCAGTTTTCCTATTGGATTGAATCTCATTGAATTTTGTGATATTGTTCAAATAGGGTTGAGCAAATCCGTCATATATTTTAAGGTTAACAAGTGCCCGCAATTTGTTTTCTTGTTTTAGTAATTCAAGACATAGATTGAATTGCCTAGCATCCATTTTTGATGTTTTCAGTGTGAACATTGGAGATATTGAACTCTGAATCACAAGATATTACAGTAAATTCAATTTTGGCAATTTTTGGTCTCACAGATACTGTTGCCATGGCAACGGCTTAAAAGAAAAATACACCTCCTTTCCCGGTGACACTAACTGACATCTCTATTTTATAGAGAAAAAGTTTTACATCTCTGCAATCAATAATAAAGTTTTTCTGCTTCAGTAAAAATGAGGCAGATTTATATTGGTTTTTGGGTCAAAATGGGTATTTTTAGGGGGGGTACCCTCACTCACCAACAAAATGACGGATCCCACTAATACTCTAGGATAGTAAATAACTCGCCAAGACCTACAACTGTGCCAAGTTTCAGCAAAATCGGTGAACCCCCATGTAGCACCCCCTGCCTGGTCCTATCATGGACACACTCTTAAATACGTTTGCTAGTTTTCACTTAAAAAATGATCATGGTTGTCGATATCAATTCGTAGCGCTAATTTTTATGAGGTCAAGTGATACGAGGTCAACTTCACGTATTGAAAACTTGAAATCGATTGCTTAAGGGAGATTTTAAGGGGGTATTAAACGAAAACTATTGTCACATGACTTATTTGACAAAATTTCTCCTTAAGGTAGCCTACCGGTACCGGATCTTCAAAATTCTTTTATTAATTTTTTTTCTAAATTCTGTCATTTGAAGTTTATTGTTAGGAAATTCAAATATTGAAAAAACTGATAAGGGGATCCTTGTATTGGTTATCGAGATATAATGCTTCATAAAGGAAGGATTTTTCAGTTTCCCGCCAATAAATTCGAATTACTCGATTGGTTTTAACAAAGAAAAACTGTTTTAAGCGACAGTTGTTGAATCTAGGAAAGAAACCTTGAAAAAAAATCCATCCAATCTTTTGAAAGTGGCGTGAAAATTAAATTCTAGAAGCGAAATTGCTTGTAATTCGGCGCAGTTATATGCGTGTAGTTGTAAAAATGTCGAAAATTCATGACAATTTAAACTATGAATTTTTCCCCACACTAAATCCAAAGAAAATGATATCTAGCTTCGAATTAAAAGAAAAAAAATTGGGGGTCACCGTACTAATAGACGAGCTATGAGCGACTAAATCCAAGTTTTTGGCGGTCAAAAAACACAAATCCTGTCCGCGCGGGACTGGGTTCTAGTACATTAACCTCCGTCTGAAACATTTAAAATCGTCTTTGTAATCTCCAGAGAATCTGTTTCGAATTGATTTTGAGAATAACATGTCAAATCCATTTTTTGTTACTTCATTTTTATAAAGTTATGAATTTGTTGTTTTGAATCAAAAGAGTGATCAAGTCAGGCAATGAAAATCTAAGCATCTTTTGAAAACATTTCATTTTTGCCTCAAAAGTTCCATGAGTAAGCGAAATACTTTGTTAGGTTATAGAAAAGGATTCAAATCCTGACATTTAAATCAATTATCAAAACAGCACAAAAAAAGAGGTAAAAAACCAGATGCGAGACATGGATGCGCAGTAGCAAGGGTCCGAAACTACTTTAACATTAATAGATAACCATGTTTTTCAAGCGATACTTTATTGAGGCTTTTAAGTAAAGTCTATGTAGGGTATAAACTCGCGACCAAATTTTAAAAAGAAAAAAAGATAGAGCAGTCCCTTAAACACCTAAATTAATCACGTGATCACACTTAAGTCAAAATTTTATTTTAAAGTTCACCACCAATCCGAGATCCATCAATGTATCATTTTTATCAAAATCGATGATTTTTGTGCCAACGAGAAAAAAAAAAGTATTGAGAGAAATACTACAGGCTACCTAAAACTAGGAGTCAACATATTCTTCCCCTCTCTCCTCTCTTCTCCACTCTTCCCCTGTCTACCCATTTATACAGGACCGGCATCTTCATTACAAATTTAAAAATTAAGACACCTTCTTCTGACCTCTTAACTACATTTTATTATCTTACGGTCTTCTTTCTTACAAAAAAAATGTTTCGCTGACATAACCCATCACCCTCGCAGTTAACACAATCATTACCTGACATGGAAAATAAACCCATATCATATGCCAGCCAGGTATATATCACAGTTGCCTCCAAAATTGCCAAATTTGAATTTTCACATCACAATGGAGGCTAAGCAAAGACGCCTTCGTTTTCCTTTCTTGACTATTTTCAACATTCTCCATGTCTGCATTTCTATTAGCCTCGTAATCGCCGTCGTTCGTAACCAACTAATCAACGAATCAAGGTTTGAGAAACTTGAGAGAAACGATTGCAAATGTTCCACTAGTGAGGACAAACAAACAAATGATGAAGTAAGCAAGTCGTTTGACTCTCTCCCTGAACAGAGCAATGGCAGTCTGACGACATATAAAAGTGACACCACAACTGCCCATCATATGTCTAAAAGAACACTGGACGATCAAGTCAATCATCGCTTTCAAAATGAGTATCATTCACATAATGGCACAGACATGCAAAACCTTGGTCCTAAGAGAAAGTCATTGGCCAACAACACGATCCTGAAAGAATGAGAAGCTCCTGTAGATTCGACTGTTTCTATTGGAATCAAAATCCGGAATAGTTCAGATGAAGGATTGAAACAAGACAGTTCCAAGAAGTCATTGGACAACAGCACGATCCTCAAGGAAGGAGAAGCTCCTGTGGATACGACTGTTTCTATTGGAATCAAAATTCTTAATAGTTCAGATGAAGGATTGAAACAAGGCAGTTCCAAGAAGTCATTGGACAACAGCACGATCCTCAAGGAAACCGAAGTTAATGCGAGTTCGAGTGTTTCTACTGAATTCGAAATTATGAATAATTCAAATGAAGACAATAAAGCTAGGCAATCGAAACTTAACAGAGAGCCCACTAAGTACAGGACGATATCAGAAATCTTAGGAACGGAGGCTAGTCAGCTGTTTTCCTGTCTCGACAAGTTCAAAGTTATTATCGAAGTAAGTATCAGGAAGATTGGCGATCTTCCTCTGCTTTAGGGAAGACAAGAATGCTAACTAAGTCATGTTTCTTTTACCAATATGACGAAAACTATTTCAGAAGTTATATTTTTTTTAAAAGTCGAATTACATGCAACCGTATGTTCACAAATATGCTCTGTATTATGTCAAGGTCACTGGATTGTGTTTCTTACTCTACAGAGTCAAATCACAACTGGTAACAAAGAGGATGGATGTAGAATATTGCAAGGTATGATAGGTTTCCCAAATATATTCCTCCCCCCTCCCCCCATGAAAATAACAACAACAAAAATGAATAAGACAATTTAAAAAAAAAATGGACGGTCAAAAAAGATATCCTTGCCACATGCACCAAGAATGTCATTATGAAATACTGTAAGACTTGTCTATCTTTTGGATAATGTGTTGTGTCTGCTTGTTAGCAGGTCCTAAAGGAGATCCTGGCGAGAAAGGTGAACCAGGGCAAACAGGAGCCATGGGACCTAAAGGATGTTCCGGTACCTCATTTGGTGAGTCATTGATCCGATTAAGTTTGCACAGTGCGGCAGAAGAAATATTCCACATAACCACAGCTTACATACCAATGCCACACTGCCTGGTGCTGGATGAAAAATACAACAAGTCACTAACTAACACAGATTATAAATTGTAAGATGAAACCATTGAAGGTTTTTTTTAAAATTCACTATGGATAATCACTAGTTAAAGGAAACTACTCACACTATCCACCTTTTATCAATCGTAATACCTTCGTCTATTGTTTTAATGTGTTTGGTTGCTTCTTGATGTCAGATTTATTTACCTATTGAAACTGAATAACGTAATCATAAATGTTTTAGCCTATCCTACTTTCGAACCAAGTCCTCGATACTTGGTGTTTAATGAAGGAGATCATGCTGTCCTATCCTGTAACGCAACGGCAAATCCACCTGCACAGTTCACGTGGTACCGCGATAATGTCAAGCTTTTTGGAGAACGTGACAATGGTTCTCATCGTTACATTATCAAACATCGTGACGTCGTGACAGATCAAGGTAAAATTAACAGACTACTAGTAATAACAATGATATTTACTTTTAATTTTGTATTCCTTAATTTGTTATTTCCCAGCTTCTGCCAGACTCTATATGTGCCCAAGTGAAACACATCCAGTAACCCAAAGTACCTTGGTTATTAAGCAGTCACGTGGTTCAGACTCAGGGACTTACGTCTGTAAGGCATGTAATATCTTGGGTGTTTACAACTACGAGATACGGATCCTAGTGCAAGGTAAGAGCAAGTTATTGTATTTATACATAGAAATACATTGTCAGTCGGATGAATTAGCGGTAATGAGCATTACATTACATGCGACTGTCAGGTAATGCTAGTTTTAGCTTATTTTATACTTTGCAGTCAATGCACAGTTTACTAAGACACCAGCAAACCGCACAATCGTACAAGGTAAAGACGCACACCTTAGTTGCCGCGCCTCTGGTGTTCCTACTCCAGTGATCAGTGATACTGATTCCAGTACAGGAAGGAGGGAGGTCCTATGCCCAGTCAGTACAATTTGACTGAAGGAGATCTACATATTTATAAGATCAGTAAAGAAGAAGAAGGGACCTATGTGTGTTTGGCAACAAATGTCCTCGGATCCAAGACAACTGAGGCTACAATTACCGTCAATGGTAAAATGAGTTTTTGATGCTCTTCAATTCAAATAAAAAATGCTAGTCGAACCTTACGTTTGTTTCATTTTACAGTGTTTCCCAAGATAACGTCATTTCTGGATCAACCAATGACGATCAACGAAAGTCAGACTTTGGTCTTACCATGTAACGCTACAGGGTACCCGAGCCCAGAAATTCGTTGGTCTAAAGTCAATGATTCATTACCAGAAGGTCGATACGTGTACTACTCTGAGATGTTGAACATATCACGTGTTAAGTATGAGGATCGAGGTGAATACGTATGCACTGTCAGTAACACCGTAGGCACGACTGTCAAGAAAGTGAAAGTTATCGTTCAAGGTTGGTACGTAAACCACACTCACAAACACACAAAAAAGTTGAGCCAGTCCTCTTATCGCTAGCTAATCGAATATTTGACTGCTTTCTCAAATCTTCAAATATTTTATCGAAACCTGAAACAATCTTTAAGCTGATCAATGTTAAAGAATAACTTAGAACAACTTAGCTTGTTAGGTTTTCGAAAAACCAAACCAAACCAAACCAAACCCGGAGAAATTAAAAACCCAAGTTAGAGACCAAACAAATTATACTCACATGAGCCGGACGAATCCTAGACACCATAGGCAAAAGAGAGAGGCAAGAGCACTTTTGCCACTGCTATATCGACATCCTTAGTTCCATTAGATTTCTAGCCAGGCTTTTGGGGAAGTTTATCTCATTCATACTGCCTGTGTTCTCTTGTTTTAGTTGGACCCAAGATTATTAAAATACCGAACGCCACAGAATTTGGTTATAGGGAGAGAACAAAGAGGCTCTCTTTTCAGGTGTTTTCTTTTCCGATGGCAAATGTTACGTGGAAAATGCCTTACTGGGATCAAAAACGTGATGGACGATTTCGACAGGAAAACGGAGACCTAATTATGGAGAATGTCCAGTACACAGACTCTGGTCGTTACCAGGCAACAGCCAGGAATATTCTCGGTGAAGTGAAGGTGACGACATTCTTGTTAGTAAGAGATGCTGGTAGGTTCTGTAATCTTAAAGAGCTTTGTCCATTCAGCCAAGTAGTTATTACTCTGCATTTTCCTTTCATCATTTTTAAGATCTTCTAACTCCGACACGCCGTTATTTTCCCATCCGAGTTGTCGGACTTGTCCATCTATGCATTTGTTCAGTAATCTATGCACTCATCCTTCATCCATCCATTTGTACTTTCAAATTGTGTCCATCAACTAATATCAAGGCGATCATCCATTGGTTAATCCATCAATCCATTCAGCTTTCCAGCATTCTTCATTCTATCATGTGACCATAATCTATTCATCCATTAACCCACACTATTAATTATACTTATAGTCGTTCCCTTTCTAACGACCAAGCCCCCCAAAGAGGTTATGACCTTCAGCATCGGGCAAACCATTTCCTTAACTTGTACTGCAATTGGTGTACCTAGTCCAAAAGTCACGTGGAGAAATCCTTCCGGCAGTATCCTTACCTCCGGTATAACAGGACCAGACAGCAGCAGGACATTTAGTATTGATTATTTTACAACCCAAAAGCGTGGACGCTACACATGTACAGCTGAGAATGACTTTGGAGTAGCTGAAGCTCATGTCTACCTCATCATAAACTCAGGTCAGTAAATTGATATTCCTTTAAAAACTCATTTATTAATAATCCACAAGTCTTTGATACAGTTGGAGCAACCAAACGTGTCACGTACATGGACGTTTTTATCCTATAAAATCCTAAAAAACATGACTAATATATATACATATACGTATTTTTCTTTTATTTGTAGACATTAGACTGGCTGATCTTTCATCTAGTCCTTTCCAAGGACGTATTGAAGTGAACTCGGGAAGTGGTTGGGGCACTTTGTGCAACTATAACTGGAACATGAAACATGCACATATTGCATGTAAGCAGCTGGGCTTTAGAAATGCCTTATCAGCATTCGCGAAAGCACGGGTCGGCCGAGCACCTAGAAAGGTGTACCGCTTTATTTGTGGAGGAAGCGAAAAGAGGCTTCAAGAATGTTCTTCCGGTCCTACATACACTAGTACATACAACTACAATTATGGCAGACGCCAAAATTACATCTGTACACAAAACGTAGATGCATACGTTAAGTGCAACTGAACGAAAGTTTTTTTAAGAAAGTATACTCGTCACACTAAATCACTCGAACATAGCTTCAGATGAAGTATAACATATCTATTAATATCATAGAGGCTTCGATAGCAGCCATGAGAGGAGGCAGAAACAATTAAATCTGGTATAATTTACTGCAGTTTTCCATAGTCTGCGAACTCGGTAGTTGCGAGCTGCGCGCTGAAATTTGGTTTTCGCTGCCATCAATCAAAAATAAGCAGTCGATACCTTTAATGTTCTTGAATAGTAGCATGCATTAAAAAATCAATTTCACAATAAGCCGTGGAAATGTATATTTGCAAAATATCGAAAACGGCAGTAATTTAAAAAAAGAATCAGTTGTTATGCCTCCTGCCATGGCTGCCATCGCATGATTGCTTCTACACTCTTTGCATTTTGCAGTCCTGTGTAAAAAAAATATAAAAAAATAAATAAAAATAAAAATAACAGTAATAAGTATCATTAAAAATATCTTACCGGTGATCTATAATACTTCGATTAAATTGCATAATTGGTGGGGGTGAAACATTTTTGCTCTTTATTGTATTGAATATTAGCCTTTTCACTAATTATCCCGCTTCTGCTGCGGAACTTGCTTCATGGAAAGGCTATGAAATAAGATATAGAAATAAAAGTCACCCACCCAGCTACTAACTCTATCCTACCACGCTTGACTTGGATTATTTATGGATTACGTAGGATAATATTCCAGCACGAAAGCATCAGTAGATAGATCAGTCGAATCCCAGGCCGTACCTACGACTAATCCCTTGCTCAACGAACACCGATTTTTTTAAAAAGAAAAATCATCTACTGTGTGCTTTGCATTGTTTTCAAGGCTATTTTTGAGAGGGATGAGTAACTGGAGGGTGACCCAAACCTTATACATACTCAGCCTTCATTCCTTTGTTTGTTGTTTTTGCTTTTAGGTTAAAGGCTGCATAAGCAATGAATTCCTTGACCAGTCTCTGAGCGACAGATTAGTATCCATGCTCTGCTCTCCCTATAATTAATTTCTGCCAAGGACAATTTTTCTACGCTATTCTTAGGAATTACTCGTTTTACGATGTTTTGCT
The DNA here is from genome assembly GCA_011057435.1 of Actinia equina. Classification (NCBI taxonomy): domain Eukaryota; kingdom Metazoa; phylum Cnidaria; class Anthozoa; order Actiniaria; family Actiniidae; genus Actinia; species Actinia equina. The sequence goes on along the minus strand of WHPX01001245.1, from coordinate 90,519 downwards.
ACATTCTATGGCGAAACAAGTTAAATTTTATTGACATATGACTCTTTTAGATTTGAGAAATATCAATGATGATGACTTGCTTATGAATTGTTTTATGAAGTATGTATCAAATGACCAGACATTAAGGTTACTAGAGACCTTCTAGGGTATGTTTCGTTTAAGACTCTCTCTTCGCAACAAAACCCGATAAAACTATATATCGTTTAAAATGTCATATAGTAAAGAAACATACTCCAGAAGTTTAAGCTTATCACTGGGTTGCCTGTTGCAAAGTCACAGTCTTCGAACTGCAGATTAACATCGTCTCCCGTACATTTCTGCCAAGGGTAATATCTCTTTGGTATCTTGAGGCATTCTGCACCGTTTGCAACAAGTTTCATAGTTTAATTTATGGTTTTTGATTTAAAAAACTAAAACATAAGATTAAAATGAGAATAGATTGGTCTTCCAGTCAATTAAACTAAACTTTAACTAACAAAATAAGACAGTGCTTTACTATGAAACAATCAAAAATCATTTTCCGACCGAATGGTGCGATCTTACTGGGTATCTTAGGAATCACTCGTATTGCAATGTTATGCTTCAGCTTAAAATGAAAAAAATTAAGTTGAATTTCTATTTACATGTTTCTTAAAAACTTTCAGGTATCTTAGGAAAAACTGCAATATATGTCCCTTTTAGGTTTGAGAAATTTAACCCTGATGATAAAAGGTATAAAGAGTACCCAATTTAAATTAAGGGGAAACTTCAGCTTGGTATAGATTACGGCGAAAAAACGACGTTCTGTTGACATATTTTCTAAAACTTTCTAGTAACTTAGGAAAGCACTACTTTTTTAACACGACGCTAGTTTTGATGAACTAGATAGTAGGTTATTTCCTTTTTATGGACAAAACTCTTATTTGGTCAAATTTACTTTCAGCAACAAACCGAAACAAAATTTGTGCCAGATAAAAATAGAACTTCTTCTTCAAAAGAAATTACATATTTATGTGTTAAGAGAGGGAAAAATTAAATTGGATCAGCATTATCAAGGGCGGATACAGCCAAAAAATTATGGGGTGGGGGGGGGGGGGGGCTAATTGAGTTTAGGGTGAGGGGGAGGGGGGGGGGGGGGGGTAATTGAGTTCCTCACAACAAAACAACAGAAAACAATTTTAAAAAGTGCCTAATTGATCAGGGTTTTTTTTCCTGATGAATTGGGGCTTCAGCCCAATTTGACCCCTCAGCCCCCTCCCCCGGATCTGCCCTTGATTATAAACATTGGAATGATTGGAATATGACTTCTCATGAGTTTATCAGGCTTAAAGCAAGTTGTATGGTTTTGTGGATATTACTGTTGATCAATACATTAAAAACGTACGTCACACTGAATGCCATTACTATAAGTTAGTTGCCTTAGAGGATTCATAATTCATTTGGGTGAAGGTCCTTACCATGATGTCAGCTATGCCAAGAATAGCTGCTATATTGCTTTTCGTATTTTCTGCTGGCGCTGTGAGCGGTAAGCAACCTTTCTTATTATGTAAAGGGGGAAATACCTACAAAACGAGAGATCTATAATAGAGTGTTGAATAAGAAAGAAAACACTAATCTGCTTTTTTTCCACAAGATCAAAATATGGCCATGTCTGTTAAAAACCTTGTTCGAAAACGTAAAGTTAAGAGTAATAACTCGTAAAATTGCGCCTAAAAATAACTATTCTATTTTTAATGCCGATCTTATAGATTTCGCTTGAGCAACGTCATTGATCACACGTGACCCACTATTTAATATTTCTTAAAGTTATGTCTACACAGAATATATCATATATAAAATATGATGCTAACATTTTAAAAAAAATCAGAGATGTTAATGTGAATTTTTCTTATTTTCAATTGTTGTTAAAGGGTTACAGCAGGGAAAAATACAGATCGGACGCTCAGCTGTCGATGGATTTTACTGTGACACAGTAACCTTCCCATCATCCTTCACTGGGAGTGATCCAATGAAAGTCTTTACATCATTGAGCCTGGGAACAAACTCGTCACGTGTTCATGACGTAGGATTCACGTGGACCGAGTCTATAACTACGAGTGGGTTTAGGGTGTGTGTGGTTGAGAGCGGGACTGGGTTTGAGGGGACTGTACGAGTGAACTGGGTTGCTTATCAAGTGACTGAATCAGGTGTGGCCGAAGGAAGTACCAGATTCAACGACTGGACGACAGGAACACAATGTAACCGAGTACCACTGTCACAGGTTAGTTTAGTGATTTGTTTTTATAATGGATTGAATTGGTTCAATAAACTAAAACAACCCTCAGGGCACAGCTAACTTACAGTTTGAACTGGAAGTTTGAACATTGGCTTTTGGTTTTGTGTAGGAAGCCAAACAGGAAAATCCATAGAAAAACCCTAACAAACCTTACTCATATGTCATGCCGAGTCAAGAAATCAAAACTAAAGCTCCAGATTGGGGAGAACGCTACTGTCCGATACAACATCCGTAATTTACTTAGATAACTTATAACTAGAACGTCTTCAAACATTTATATTTGAACTATAATGCAATACTACATGATTTGTGCATTTGAAGCTTCACCTTATTTAAACTATTTTAAAACAATCGAAAGGGGTTCCCAAAAAAGCCCAAAGTTTTCATCACAGCCCGTCACAACGCACTGAACAAAAGGCAAGATGCTGCCGCTGTATGGGTAGAACACATCGCTAGAGATGAATTTACGATTTGTTTGAGAGAAGCAAGAACGTTTGATGGACGCCACAAGGATATTGAAGTGGTATGTTACTGCATTATGCTTTTTGACCTTATCGTCTCATTTACTTCGCCTCTTTTCTCCTCCCCGTCCCTTACGTTGTTTATTATTATGCAAAGATGAATTCTCCTTTACCTCTTAGGTATGGATGGCTTTCACTGAGGTTCCACTCTCTTGGGCTCATAACGAGATCATTATTCTTCAATTTCCAAATTCTCTTCAACCGAGTGAAGACGACAACGACGCATTTTGCCAGGTATCTTGGAGACAAACCTAAAAACGAGTGAGACTGATAATTCTTGGGAGAAAATACAGCCTTAAAATCTAATTCGCAATTGACAGCTTACACAGTGTCTTATAATTGTTCAGATCGTCAACTTTACCGATCCCTATTTTTCACCTCCATCGATTGTCCTCACTCCAAGTCATGAGTACGACAGCAGTAATGTGAACGCTGTGCCACCAGAACACAACTCCATTGCAGCCTGGAACGAGGTATTAATCAAATCTTAAATTCCAAAAATATAATAAATTACGTCGCGTAGATAAGATAAGATAAAAAATAAGAAAGAAAACAACAAAAAGAGAACGAAACAATAGAAAAAATATAAGTATACCAACTCACTAAGTATTCATAACCAAGTTATTCCAGAAACCGTAGTTTTAATAGCTTTTAAGGTAAGAGCATAATGTAAATTATTTAGATCTATATTAGGATAACGAATTAGCCCTCTATGACTCAGTGGCTTATATTGCTGCTGTCTCGGAGTTTGACTATGATTTTCGCGTCAAAATCTGCGCGCATGCTCTCAGTTCAGAACTCTTTCTAATTAAGCCATGCAGCAACAACTAGAAATACCACAACACCAGCTAAGCTTATTTATGGTTAATTTGTCATTTTCGCATAGGAAATAACGAGAACTTACTTTAGAGCTTGTGTGAAGGACTTGGTTGGATTGAATCGCAAGCATCATCCAGTGACTGTTGATTACTTGATATTTGGTGGTAGGTTCTGCTTATCGTTTGCACTCATACAATGAAAAAGATAGATACCTTACTTTATATACGTATAATATTTTTAGACCTTGATCCATGCATCAACAAAACGTGTGAATACTTTGGAATCTGCCAAGCATTGTCACCAGGTGTTGCCCAGTGTGTGTGTATTGCTGAATGCCCCACATATCAAGATCTTGTTTGTGCAACCAATGGACAGACATTTGACAACATGTGCATCATGAAGAGAGAGATATGTAGGACCAGAGAAAATTTCACCTATTACCACCCTGGAGGTTGCCAAGGTAACATTGATGTCATTAAAAAATAACTTTTCTCTGAAAATATCTTTTGGTATCTTGTAAATATTTTGGCATGTTTTTCAAAAGGATTTCCATTGGACAAAGGGAGACACTTTCTTCGTCAGCAAGACTTTCCATGGTCAGATACTTATTGCGAGATCGTATCGCTCAAGCCCTACACTTTTTATCCCGACAAACCCTTACATATCCAACTGACTGTGAACTACGTCAATGCTTTACCGACGGCCAAGGTACACGAAGCTACAGTAACTTGGACCGAGAACGTGAATATGGACAATTTTACTGCCTGTATTTCAAGGACAGGCAGGAATGACAAACCGTCATATGATATGGAATCTGTTGATTGGATAGCCTATCAAGGAGCACCTAACGGTGGAGTTACAGGAAGGGAACGGTTCACACGATGGTGGACTGGTACGACATGTAGGACTATTTCGTTTCCTAGGGTATGTATCGTATTTTGGCATACTGAAATTAAAGTCAGTTGAACATTCAAAATATTTATTACTTCTTTCCATATCAAATATTGAGTGTCGTCAATTTCCCTGTGTCTGTGGTCTGAGATGCAGCCTGGACCCACGAGTTAGCATCGTCCCCGTATCCTTCCTCGATGTTCCAAAGTTTTTCTTTTTTTAGTTGTCTTTTAGTTGCCTTTTTGTTTGCCGCTTTTCCCCGCAGTCCAAATATGGAATTGATCATACTGTGTATATATGGAGTGAGCTTTCTCTACTCCAACTCGACACTATCTTATAGAGAAAAGCTTGTTAGGAACTAATGAGAACGATTGACTGAGCCTCTAATAAAAATGAATTGTTTAAAAATATACCGTTTAATTCGTTTAGCTGTTCTAGTTTGTTTTAGTAGTTTTTTACCCTTGAATTTTCTCATATATTTATTTTCATTATTTGTTTGTTTTCTTTTTGTAAAAAAAGTTGTAGTTTTAGTTGTTGGAAAGGAAACTCATTTAAATGTTGCCAAATTATATAGAGTAAATCCGACATTTTGATAAAATTAAAATCACATACAGGGCAAGTTCTCTAGCTCTCCCACAGTGTTAGCTACGCCACAACATGAAAGAAGAGGCCTGAAACATGACGCTGCGAGCGTTTGGATAGAGGATGTTAGTTCTTCGACGATGAAAGTTTGTTTAAGAGAACTGCAGAACTTTGACGGCGTACATGAAGATATATATGTGGTAAGCCAATTATCTGATATAAGAAGGAAGTTTTAGATTAGTTGTGTGCAAAAATGGAGTGAGTGTGCACTTAATAGCCTGTGGCTAACAAAATTGCAATCCTCCATCCATGATCGAATTGGAATATGAAAAACTGATTTTTAGGAAAAAGGAAGAAAGCATTGTAGCTAGAACCAGCCAACTACCACGACAATAATAGGCAGTGCAATATACAACACACATTATCCTTATTTCCCTGCAAATACATTGAAACAGTTATAATTGTTGTTCTACGAAAGTTTTCACTAAAAAAAGAGATTAAAACATTGCTTAATTTCTTCATATTTCAAACAGTACTGGATGGCATTTGAAGTTCTACACCGTCCATTGTTCACTGAACACGGTAGCATTGACTTCCCTAATGACTACACACCTCAGCAATCTGATAATTACGCATTTTGCAAGGTACTGTATTTTCGAAACTAACTTACAGCTAAAGCAATTTATGAAATTAAAATATTGCACTTCTTGCTAACTTTTTGTCTTTATATCTATCTAGTAATGAAGTATATTTGCATGATTTTTGTTAGACTGTTGAAATAGTACGCAACTACACCAAGCAACCTTTAGTCATGATAACACCAACACACCGTACAGGTGGTGGACGGAAGAACCCCCAATGCAATGGAATATCTGCCTGGATTGAGGTACAGTATTTGTGCAAAAAGCTTGTTTGCTTGTCTGTTTGTCTATGTTTTTCATTTTATCCTGACTATGGTCCTTCTGATAACATTTTCGTCGCTTATAGACAAAGGGCTGTTTATATAGACACCTTTTGAATCATTTTTGTGGCGATTTCAACAGCTGTGGTGACTTTAACTTCTAAATAACTAAAATCGGGAGATGGAATTGCCGGGTTTTATCTTATTTCTCAATAGTGAAAATACCGTACCCTAGTGATCATGTACGGTATGACAAGGTCCAACGACAAGTAAAGTAATCGTAATAGATACTTGCTGCAAGCAAAAAGATAATAACTTTGAAACAGCTTTATCTAAGATAATATTTGTATTCTCTTCAACAGAGTATCACGTCTCAAAACTTCAGTGTTTGCATGAAGGAGCTGTACGCTAATAAGTATGATCCGGTGACAATGCAGTTTGTCGTAGTATCAGGTATTTGATTCGTTAGGTCTAAACAAAAATATCAGATGATAATAGCGGAGCTCCCGCGCGGGCCGAAGGCCCGCGCGAGCGGAGCACCATACCTAAGAAAAAATGGTAAACTATCGAGTTGATTTTTCATGGATTGGCTGACGTCACTTCCGTCCGTACGTCGGTCCGTCTGTCCGGGCGTGTACACAAGCATTCCGATTGGCTGGTTAGATTATCTTTTTTTTTGGCGGGAATATCGACGCGTTGCAACATCCGGGTACACATAAAGGTAAATCCGGCTATTAAACTTTTGTAAAAAACGTCTTACACACGTATTAGAAATACCGAAAGATAACAACACAATTTTTTATTCAAGCTTATATAATTTATATTAACTCTATTTACGATGGAACCCCTTTCCGAAATCGATATGTCGAAAAAAAGGTCAGAGGAGAATGAAGCCAAAAAAGAAAGGCCTGAAGTAAAATAGTTTTTTTCGAAGGAGGAAAAACTCTGCTGGCGTGAAAAAGGAAAGCAAAGACGAAGGACTCACCAAAGAAAAGCGGCAAACAGAGAGAGAGAGATAGAGAACGCAAATCCAGGCGGGACTTCGATTATAAACAGTAGAACATGATCGTGAAAGAAAAAGGAATATGAGGCAAAACTTGAAGGATGAACAAGGAGAAAATGAACGTGAAATATACAAAGGAATTTGAGTCAAAACTTCACGAATGAACAAAGAGAAAATGAGCGTGAAAGACAAAGGAATTTGAAGCAAAACTACTAGCTAAGGCGACTCTCAAATGCACAGAAAAAAATCGCTTTAGGGCAAGTTATAGACCAAAGACAATTGAAAAAACTTTCATGTATTCAAAGATGGATTAAGAGTGTTCTCCAAGAAATCAGGTGTGTTGTTTAGCAAACAATCGTTTATTATTTTTGACAAGCATTTTTTCTCGACGAATCGACAAATCAAAGACTTTCCCTCAAAACTTTTAATATTTCTGTAGATAAGCTTAATTTATTTTAATGTTGGAGTAAATATAACATGAAGAGCATATTACAACAAATATTCGTCCTTTATTTAGCTTCGTAAATCTTTAGCAATTCGGTTGTTTTTAACTAACTATCCGCATATGTTTTTCGTTCAAGAAAGATTCGCCACCTATCGCGGGGTCCCATCTTCAAAACAACGAAGACTTTCATTTAATAATCTTAATTCTACAGATAATTTATTTAAGTATTGAATGAAATATAAATTTACACCAAATATTCAACTGTTTATTAAGCTATTCGAGCAAGTCTGATATAAAAATGAGCTTAAATTTGTGTTGTTGAGAGATGTTGTTGTAGAAAGACCTAGACTTTCACTTTAAAAAGCCGTGAAAAAAAATCAAAAACACTTACAAACACCAATTTACTGACAAAGATATTCGTCATTTTGCATTGCCTTTATTTTCTATTTTGTTTCAGTTGTTCTTGTCAAGTTTAACTGAATATGTAAACTTCGTCTCGTTCTGTAAAATACGTAATTATTAAAGTAAGCTTATATTTTGCTCGCCTTAACCAGTTTCCAAGTCTGTTTTTTGGTCTTGATTTGTCCTAAATCTCCAGATTTTCGATTTCAATGAAAGACATCCGATGTAAATTTCACTAAACTTGATATTGTATTGGATTATCTGTAGTTATCTTTCGTTTTTTTTTAAGTAAAGAGATTCAAAGCCTAAAAATGTCGGTTTTTTGGAAAACTTTGTCGAATAACTTTCCAAGAGCAAAACTAGCCCCTGGGGATGGTGGTGAGTTGTGTACAAAATTCTTAAGTGGAAGAGTATGTATTCACGCAAAACAAACAAACAAAAAAATGTAGTGCATTTCGATTCGATTTCACTGCATGGTTTTTATTATGGGAGAAATTATCTTCATCTCGAATAAAAAATAATTGAAGATTTTTTCCCCGATCTTATTTTTACCTTTCAGTTTCATTCAAATTGTTCTCCCTGTGACTTCCGTATCGGGAGCTCCGCTTTTAGGCAGTGCCTAAATATATATATTACTGGCGAAGATCGATGGTAATGTTGATTTAATGATGTCGTTGGTGGTATTGAAGGTGAAAATGATGTATGAAAATGATATGAAGATGATGACAATAATGGTGGTGGTGGTGGTGGTAATGGTGGTGGTGATACTGAATGAAGATTATCGATGATAAGGAAGATACAAGTTACAAAAAGTTTTATTTTACTAGATATCTGTGGTGAAGGATGGACGTACTTTAATGGTTTCTGTTTCTTGACCAACTCGTCCTGTGCCACGTGGGAAGCAGCACAGTCAAGCTGTCTCAGTCGTAACGCTAGCCTAGCAAGCATCACAAGCCAGGAAGACAACATTTACGTTCAACACAAACACGGTGGAGAAACTGGATGGATTGGACTAGAGGATATTCGGAACAACCAAAACTTTACATGGATCGATGGAAGTGTAGTGAATTTTACTTACTGGGCTCCAAACCGGCCAGACATGCTCCGAAGGGACCAACACTGTGTCCAAACTCTAGGGCCGAGACATGGGTACAAATGGGTTGACGTCACTTGTTCTTCCTGTAACGCTTATACTTGTAAACGAGGTTTGTACTTTACTTCATTATGAAAATAATGATTCGGACATTTTACAGAAAGCATCTCAAACAACAATTTTATTGAAGGGCAAAATAATTAATGGGATGATGTACGATGCCGATGCCCATTCAATTTCCACACATAATATTATTTATGGGGGCTTGAAGAACCCAACAAAAATGACCGCTCGCCAACATGATTGGCTTCATAGCTCAGTTGGTAGAGCATCGCACCGGCATCGCGGAGGTCATGGGCTCGATTCCCGTTGAAGCTTGAAATCACTTTTTCAAGTCTTTCTTTACAGCGTTCGCTTAGATCGCTCATTCACTATGCTATGACGTCACGTGCAACAAATTAATGTTTCAGGGCCTTGATATATTTAAAGAGAAATATAAATTCCAAGAATAGCATGAGGCATGGAAAAGAGTAGGAAAACTGTTATTTAGGTACACAAAGGTGTCTGACACAAGAAACTAATGGCTTTAGTAAAAGGGGTACTATTTGTGAGGGAAGTTAGATAAAAGATTACCTTTTCTTTCAAAAACGTTGCAGATATATACCTGTTTCAAGTAACGTTTACTTTGTGAAATCTGAAATAGATTTCGCATTTGCTTATTGCTTTTGTGATTTATATGGCTAACAAACCTGTGACCCTTGTTCCATGATGGAATAGGAATTGAGAAGTTTATTTTTGTGGAGGGAAGAAAACCGGCTCTTTCTTGGTGTTGCACATAAAGACAATAAAACAATAGCTGAGAACATTGAGTTTGCAGTTAAACCCTTCAATACAAATACCCTAACCCGGAATACAATAAAGCTTGCAACACCAAGAAAGACCCGGAAAACCAGAGAACCAAGAGAAAAACCCAATTACAAATAGCACCGAATCCGAGAATCGACTTGGGTCGAGTGAGGTGCGAGCGCTATCACCACTATACGCCACCTGCCAAATCTTTGAAAGAACATCGGAGAAAAGAGAAAAAAAGAGATCCTAAAAATTCTGCTCATATGTAATTCTTCGTTTGAACGTTACGTCATTACGGCCATGTTGGTACCATTTACCAAAAGATTTCTCATTAGCATCCATTGTTAACGATACCACAATGGCCGCCATGTTTTTGTCTTTTAACTCTCTTGCGAATGCTTGCAACTCATTAATATCGGTCCGGGAATGAAACCTGAGACCTCAGAGGCGAAAGAAGCGTACACTACCGCTATTTTAGCATTCAACCCCTTCCCTATAAATATCAGTTTGTTTGTGGTCCTTTCATCAGAATTGGACGAGTGTTCTACTGGTGCTCATTCCTGTCATGCCAAAGCTCGTTGCACAAACACCATTGGTTCGTACACTTGTCAGTGTAATCCTGGCTACCAAGGAAACGGAGTGACTTGTACAGGTATATTAATAGCACACAGCAGTCGAACACATATTAGATTGCATGCTGATACAATGGACCTTATGAAAAGAGCACATTTGTACACAATGGAGGCTAAGACTCGAAATGGGAGTACAGTATTCTTACTCTTACTACTCCACACCAATTCTTCTAAGTTGTACTTTAATTGTTCATTAGATGTGAACGAGTGTTCTACTGGTGCTCATACCTGTCATGCCAATGCTCGTTGCACAAACACTATTGGTTCGTTCACTTGTCAGTGTAATCCTGGTTACTCTGGAAATGGACAAACATGTGGTACGTTCTGGACGCTAATTGTAGTTTGATCGATTACGCTTCATTATCATCAACAAACTAAGCCAAATAAAGAACTGCCCTCTTGAAAGCGCGCGGCCAGCGTTCGTAAATGGATTTTGGCGCTGTTGCTGATTGGCTAAAAATAGCTCGTTCTCGACCAATCAAATGTCAATCTTTTTTATACAAAGCTTTCATTAATCCTCATTTTTGAACATAAAAAAAACATGTATTTCCTTTTAAAATATTTGTATACAAATTATATACTGAACCAGTTCATTGAATAAAGTTGAGTCAATATTTTAATAAAGACATTTGGAAAATTTGCTAAAACTTAGCTTAGTTTATCAATTGCTTAACCTTATCAATCTTTAGATCCAATAATACGACTGTCTTCGGGATCACGAACTTCAGGACGTGTAGAGATTTATCACAATGGACAGTGGGGCACGGTATGTGATGACTCATGGGACATGAACGATGCCCGTGTAGTTTGCAGACAGCTTGGGTTCAGAGATGCTCAAAGTGCCCCCCATAGTGCTTCATATGGTCAAGGGTCTGGTCCAATATGGCTGGACGATGTGAGCTGTACCGGAAGTGAAACTAGACTTCAATACTGTGGTCACGCGGGATGGGGAACACATAATTGCGGTCATGGTGAAGACGCGAGTGTCGTTTGTATTCAGTAAAAGGGGCTATCATAAATTCACGGGAGCAAGTGTTTATGCATACCTTTTAGTTCTTAGGCATAAAATAGACAACAACAAAAAAGAAAAATTCCCGTTCATTTTGAGTAAGATGTATTCAAAACCATAAAATGAAATTAAACCAATAAATATATTATTGAGTGTTTGTATAGTCTTGCTGTTAAGGTTTTTTCGGGGTTTTTTTTCGTTGTTTTTTGTTTTTGTTTTTGTTTTTTTGTATAAAACATTACCGATTCGTGTTTGCTTTTTACCTTTATCAATACTTTCTTTCTTTCTTTCTTTTTTGCCATTTAATGGAGCAACATGCAGAATATTTTTTGTATTTTTACTGCCAATTAGTCCAAGTTTCCGCTTCTGCCTGAATTAGAATTATGTTTGATGAAACATAATCATTTTTCACTTGTCGTAATTGTCGAGGTTACATAAGCAGTCAAACACGTGCCCATGTATGACGCTAGTTTTCAGTCCATCGCGCAACTGAAATGCCTAAAAAAGATTAGTTCTTACGGCTTTAAAATGTTATTCATATGTATCGAATGATTAAGTATTTTACGCATCCCTGAAGACATAACGTTTTCAAGTAGTATAGAAATATCGAAGCATTGTATCCATGCATTGGCTGTAGGAAAATATTTTGATTGTTACAGGGAAAGTGCTGGTTAGTAGATCAAAAAAATCACTAATCAAGCAACGGTAGAAAAAATTCTTATTTTCAGTTTATATCGAATACAAGATAGATCAATCTAATCTGATTACATAATATAGTTATTCCTTAATCAAATTAATTTGGTGGCGGCTGGTGGACTAGAAAGCCATATTTCAGTAGGAAGCATGACACCTCGGTTTTACAAATTTTCTCGATTCTCATTGGTAAAATTTTTTTTCTCAGATCAGCTTGATAGTTTTGAAAGCTGAAACCAATTATTGGTCCTATAGAATATATTCATTTGAGAATTCGAAATGTTGTTAAAACAATGGAGGTGCTAGACTAAGGTATAATAAATTCATGCTAATAAACCTAACTAATAACTGCGCGCTGTTGTTTTGGTTAGCCCATTTTCGATCAGGAGGTAACGAGGGTTGTAAATCAAAAAGAATGGCCCTGCTTTTTGTAATACATACTGTGGTTTTGTACAGCAGTTCACTTTAGCAAATGTAATGAACAGAATGACCATGTGGACAAGTATGATGAATTCCTGTTTACTGCTTTTCCTGCGTCCATTTTATCCTTTCCCATCCACACCAAAGACATTCAGCAACAAACCACTCAAGTTCCTGATAAAATAGAGTATGTTTTGCCTGTGTTGGGGTTCCTTGGTGTCAGTCGGTGAACTTTCAAACCACAGCCAAGAATAATGGACTTCACGTATGTGAGAATGTTATCAACCGATAAACATATATAGCCGCAGAACATGATACGAAACGACACATTTCCTCATTTCATTTCGGATTTATATATTATTATTTTATTCAATAACACATATGAGTTTGGTGAGTTCCTCGTTTCTTCGGTTTCCATTCAAACTACCCAAAGCGCTAAAGTCCAATTTTTTGTCCCTTGATTAGCCACCTTGTGTACGGAAATGCTTTTTCTTTCTTTTTCTTTCCTTTGTGTGTTTTGCAGAGATACATAGAGAGTTTTAGATTTACGTTCACGGCAAACGTGGAACGTCAGTTGACCAATAAAAAATTCTTTTAAATTACTGAAAAAGAATCGAAAAAAAAAGTCCAAGTAGCGGAAAAACAAAAGAGTATTTGCGCTTGGTGAGAAGGTTTGTAAAAGGTAAAGTAAAATAAATGAAAACTATGAAAACGTGGCCACGTTTGACGTTTGCGGGGAGAAAAAAATCAATCTAAAACTTTCTATTAACATGAAACAACCCGAGGACTTTAAATTTCAATTCACAGAGTATGATTGAAATTATTTTTTTAACAATTTTAAAACCAGGTGTTTGAACACGAAAAATGTCATTGCCTCAAAAACTTTTACCGTTGTTTTCGTATTTAGACTAGATTGTTTGACAGAGTATGAATATGCGTAGGAGAGCAAACACTTAGTGAAGAAGTTAATGTTTCGATACTATATATCCTTAGTGCCTAGTTTTTCTTTGAGTTCTTCGTATTTCTTTCTCTGATTAAACCAACATTTTATAAAATTCCATTAGCCGAATTCAATAGAAGCTTAATAAGAAGGGCCACTCTGTGGAACCACTGATAGATGACCTAAATTATTGATATCTACTAATGCATTGGCGTAAGATTGTTCCGTTATTAAGAAAAACCCTTTAAAAACGTTTTCAACTGAATTATTTTTGATTTGGACTCTAAAACTCATTTCCTCGTGCAACTTGAATGGCACCGAAAATTCGTGCAGATCCAAAAAAGGAATTCCTGCAACAAAAATACAAGTTGCGTGCGCTTGACTGTGTTGTATGACCTCATGAGACTCTAATCGCTTTAATTCTGCCACTTTACATGGTTACAAATACAATGGCTTTATTGTATTAAATGGATTAGCCAAGTTTTATTGTGTAAAACCTGAAGCTTGTATTTATTTATGATCATTGCTTTTTGGCAAACCACTTACCTTTGAATAATCATTCGAACAAAAAGCTTATTAGCAATAAATATTGAAAAAGGGAGTTCATTACTTGAATGCAGTTTGCATGCTGTCATTTTGGTCAGTCTTGAATGTCCTTTGATCAGGAAGGATAGGGCATCATTCGTCATGTTCGGATTCTTGGCTGTAGTATTGCTATCATATACAGTACACTACGGCAAATGTATTGACCAGTATGATGACGATACCAACTGGGACAAAGGTTTACTTTTTGAAGCTTTTCCTGAGTCCATTTTATCCTTTCCCATCCACAACAAAGACATTCAGCAACAAACCACTCAAGTTCCTGATAAAATGGATTGTGTCTTTGCCTGTGTTGGGGTTCCTTGGTGTCAGTCGGTGAACTTTCAAACCACAACCCAGAATAATGAACTTCACGTATGTGAGCTGTTATCAACCGATAAACATACTCATCCGCAGAACATGACACGAAACGACACATTTACTCATCTTAGCATTAAGGTACGAACATACAGTTTTTTATCATCGCTTATCTCATAGCTGGATGCTATATATGTAAAACTAACTGTCGTGTTAGGGTATCATAGGAGGTTTAAAAGTATTGCACTGGCACCTCATTTTTGGGGTCTCGGGCGTGATTGCTCGATTCCACATCACATGCGAGTAGCACGTTATATGTAAAACTAATTGTCGTGTTAGGGTTTCACGAGAAGTGCAACAGCATCGAACTGACATCTCAATGTTTGGGGTCTTCGGCGTGATTCCTTGATTATTCCGCATCACATGCGAGTAGCACGTTTCGGGTTTGCCCATTATCAAAGTTTTTCTCCATGTTCTCCGGTTTTCTTTCCTCAGCACAATCTAATCAACCCTGAGGTTTATTGAAGTTAACGTTATTGATAAATAACTAGGTGATGTGCTGACGAGGTGCAAACGTTTTTTGTTTTTTTTTTCCATCTAGAACCCATGTGCAAAGAAGCCGTGTGTGAACGACAGTCATTGCGTCCTCCATAGCAACAGACAAGACTATCGTTGTGAATCGTACAATAAACCTGGAAACAACGCCATCATTGGTAGGTTTTGCTATTGCATCCAGGTGTTCTTTAAGCGGCACCGCACCCCTGGAGTAATTCATATATTTGAAGATCGATTTTCTCTTAAAATCAGTATTTACAACAAGCACATCTATTTTCTTTTTAACTTTTACCTTGCACCTGTTCAACCATTTTGCCCGTTTTCTTCGGGAAAGGGCTGGGGATCGGTGGGGATTTATAGAAAATATTTCCCAATGGGAACAGTAGTGAAATTTCACGGGTTTGTCAGCTAGTGAGATATGGTAAAATCATTTATATTTCAAGGTACACCGATAAGACTGGCTGGGGCAGAAAACAGTAACAAAGGACGTTTGGAGGTGTACCACAAGGATCAATGGGGTACTGTATGCGAGGATGGATGGGACAAACTTGATGGTCTCGTAGCTTGCAGACAGCTTGGGTTCAAAGATACCGATGGTTTTAGCGTGACTAGGCAAAGTCTTAATAGTCCAATATGGATGAGTAAAGTAGCTTGCACAGGAAGCGAAAATAGACTTCAAGACTGTAGTCACGCGGGATGGGGAAGGGCTCATAAATGTACTCATTCAAAAGATGTTGTAATTTCATGTTACCGGTAGAAAAAGATGTGTTTCTTATGCAACAAATAACTAATGCTTTTATGGTACACTCAACAGAATTACTAAAAAGGAGTACAATTATAGCGTTAATTGGAAAGCCAAAACCATGTCACCAGCGGCAAAAAAAACCCGTAAAAACTAATAAGAACTAATCTTTTTTATGCATTTCAGTTGCGCGATGGACTAAAAATTGGCCGCCAAATAGACAAAGATGAACGGCGTCGCTTCGAATTTTTTACTGAAATTTTGTTGAGTGAACTAAAAACAAAAAATCGCACGATCTTCTTGTACAATTTGGAATTAATAGACACGAGTAATGTTTTAAAAGTTCTTATATATACTAATAATGTACCTGGATTTTAGTAATTTGGTTTTATTTTTTATGTTTTTCTAGAAGACTTTTAAAGGATAACAATTAAATAATAAGGATTTTTCTTATTATTACTTTTCTTTATATTTTAATTTTATGCTTGATAAAACGATTTATTTTTTATATTTTGCTCTTTTTCATGTAGCCCGTGTACTTACTTACATTATATACTCACACTTACATTACGTACGTTAAAGATTACACTTGTTCTAGGGATTACTTATAATAATATACCATATATAACGTATGCCTGAACAATTCTCTTTCAATTACTTATGCAATTCTAAGAGGTTTTGTAAGGACAATTAAGTAATAAACCAGGGTTGTTTCTTTCGTAATTGATTTCTGTTTCGCCGAACATTTCACAACTACGGTTTTGGTTTCAGGGTACTATCGTCGTGTACGGATTAACGAAGTACGTAATAGATCTCCGAACAAACGAGTGGGGACTTAGAAATTTTGGTTCTCTTCACCTAGAAAAATAAAACGTGAAGACACCAAGAATCGAACTCGGTACGTACCTTCGGCACCAAAGAACTACTACAATGCAAAGCGAATTCGGTTGGGTGTTCTCATTTTTTAGTCATATTTAAACGATGTATCATCATCATGTGCACAAAAATATTTATTAGAGTTTAATTTATGCTATCGTAGGGTACGACTACTAGCCGATTACTCGAAATTTGAATTTGAATAGAATTCCCCTGACAATTCCCGTACACGACGATACAACCGATTTCAGAACTTAAATACTTTCTTTATTGGTCTTTAGATCTTGATAACGTTCAGACCGTTCAGTTAGAAATCTAAGCGAAGGGAAGTACAAAAGAAAAAAGTCTTGAAACATTATCTAAATTGATCGAGCTAACTGATACAAATGGAATTAAATGAAAGTACGAACTTACCCGGTAGCGTGTCTACTTTTCAGAATCCGGCGAAAGATTAAACTTATTCTTAACAGAGGTTCTTTTATAACCTCACTCGGAAAATCGATTACGTAATAGATATTAATGGAACAAAGATAAATGGTGCGCACGGGAATCACGATTACATGACTTTGTATAATTTTCGCACCAAAACAATTTCATAATTGATTCAACCAAGTCCATTATATTGCAAAAACTTAATCCATCTTTAACTACAGAAGCCCATATAGGTGACATTGCTACAAAAAATATGAGCTGTCATAAAAAAGAAACGAGTTGATGCACTGCATGTTAAACGATAAGCACTGCACGAGCGGTCTGCCGATTGTTTGGACTGAGTTTCAGCTTATTATTATAATTTTGGAAGATTTCTAAACTAAAGCGAATATATTATACTCATTAGTTATTCATTTGTACCACGCGCAGTAGTTTGAAAAACCCCTTCAAAGTATCTTTGTAGAAAAAATCAAGCGATTCAGCCATTAAGTATAAACTGCACAAAATTAATAAATAATTGTAAATTTTAAAAAACACATAAATAAATAGATAAAAATATTATGTAGAAAGACGCTTGTTTTCTTTGTTGGTATCAATCAATTTAATTTAATTGAAACAAAAGCTTTTGACATACAAGCTCCAAGTTATAGCCAAAGCCGAATTGAAACAAGTTAATGAACTAAATCTAAATAAAGTAAAGAGGGGAGGTGGTGCTATTTTGATCTGATATTTCTCGATCAGGGAGGTTCGACCACATGAGAATACAAAGTTACATGTTTCATATTCTCTTGTTGACCAGCATTCATCATGACAAACATGCAAGCTGTAGTATTGCTGTTGTATATAGTACACTGCACCACATGTACTGAACCGGACGACTATCTCAACAACTACAATTAAAGGTTTGCTTTTTGATGCTTTTGCCAATCTGTCCTTCCTCATCAACACCAAAGTTTTGACAAGGGTGTTTTTCTAATGATTGCTTATCAAGTTAATGAAGTTTTTGAAACATAATTTGTTTAGCGGCATCTGTTTTTGTTTTGATTTATTGATTTAATTATTCGTATTTATATCTTCGGGTTGTATTTATTATTATTTTTAGGGGTATTTTTATTTTTATTTCTATATACACCCACTTGCAAGAACGTTGTCATGTGAAAATAGAACATTAGGGATTTAGTGGGATGGGAAATATATTAAAAAACAAAAGAAGATCACTGAAGCTGAACTTTATCTTTTGTCTTTTAATCAATTCCTTTCTCAATAAATTACTAATGTTCTATTGTTGTATTAAAACGTTCTTGCAAGTAGGTGAATATTTGTATTTTATTATTATTATTTTATGGCGCTTAGCCATAAAGCAGGAGGTAAAACACAGCCCTAAAGTAAGTCGTATATTTTTACTAAGGATCAACAAACTTCCTAATATAAAATAACCTGCTAACAATTGATGGCATTTTGCTGAGTAGATCAATGCAACTAGCGTCTGAATAGCTAATTGCTTAATCATTAAGTGTTGGACTTTGCAATTTTGGTCATTTTCACTTGCTATCCTTCGAGTACGAAGGATCGTTTGTCTTTAGCCATGACTTGGTTGACTGTAGTGCTGATGTTATGTACTATACACTACAGCAAGTGCAATGAACAGAATGACCATATGGACAAGTATGATGAATTCCTGTTTACTGCTTTTCCTGAGTCCATTTTATAATTTCTCATTCACACCAAAGACATTCATCAACAAACTACTCAAGTTCCTGATAAAATGGATTGTGTCTTTGCCTGTGTTGGCGGGGTTCCTTGGTGTCGATCGTTAAACTATCAAACCACAGCCAAGAATAATGGACTTCACGTATGTGAGCTGTTATCAACCGATAAAAATACTCATCCGCAGAACATGACAATAAACGACACATTTACTCATCTCAGCATTACGGTACTAACTTTACAACAATTTATTTTCTTTTAAAGCTTTAATTTTTTTTTTGCCTTTTTTTCTTAAACAAAATAACTGCAGATGTATGTCGATCATAAATGAGAAGAAAAACAGGTATCGCAAAAAGTCAAAGGCCGCATGATTCACGTTAAAAAACATTCGTTACTATAGCAACCAATTCGCATGTAATATACGTAATCTCAACAACTACTATAGCAAACTACTAATTAGTTGAAAGTGAAATCGGTTGGTTACTCTAGTACGAAGGGGCCAATGGGATTACAATCTTTTCTTTTAAGTTTAAAACATGACACATTACGTTACTACAACCAGCAATGCAATGCTTAATCAATAGAAAACTTTTTCCGTGTTTACATAGCCTGATAGCAACACGACTGAGGGGAGGTTGGGAGAATTCGAGAAGAAATGTTCAAAGATTGAAAAGAAATATTAATAAGAGATTTCAGAATTGATTATCTTTATGAAAGTGTAGATAACAAGTGTCACTGTGAATGGAATTCTCGGTTGAAAGAAACGTGGTTTTGCTCAATTTGACAGCCAGAAAACATGGCAGCGAAGTTGCTTGTTTCGTCTTGCCTCGTGAAGATATTTTGTGGAGCTGAAGAGCTATCGCTGTAAAAAAAATTTGAAGCTGCTGACTGTTTTCTTGAAATACTTGTATTATTTATCCGGCGGTGCTTTTAAATCATGAGAAAGCACGCCGCTGAACAACCGAAGCTGTCCTGACGGAGGACGTGTGTTGTAGCTCCTGAGGAAATTCTCTTTGAGAAGAGAATAAAATACTTCCGAGACTGGATTATAAGAGTGTATAGAATCCCATCGTTTCGGCAACCATTTTCAGCTACCTTTTTTTTGTGTCCCAAAAGATGTGTGTTCCAAAAGATGTCCATTCCAAGAATTGCTATTTCAAAGAGTGTCTCAGAATGTTTATAAGAGTGTATAGAATCCCATCGTTTCGGCAACCATTTTCAGCTACCTTTTTTTTGTGTCCCAAAAGATGTGTGTTCCAAAAGATGTCCATTCCAAGAATTGCTATTTCAAAGAGTGTCTCAGAATGTTAACAATAAGGTTAAATCTTTGTTAAGTATGTGTGGAAACTATTTCAAAGAGTGTCTCAGAATGTTAACAATAAGGTTAAATCTTTGTTAAGTATGTGTGGAAACTATTACGAAGAGTGTCTCAGAATGTTAACAATAAGGTTAAATCTTTGTTAAGTATGTGTGGAAGAGTGTATAGAATCCCATCGTTTCCTTTTCCCGCACGGGCATTCCTGGTAGACACAATGTAGTATTTTTTGTGTCCACTGCGCTGGTAGCAAGGGTCGTCTATCGCGACACTTGCACAAAGGATCCCCAATTTGTTCCCCTTGTACTATCTAACGCCAGAGTAGCCACCCGGTATGCGGGTGCATAGTAGAAGCATAACGAATCGTTATGTTCTCGCCCAGCCTTCTTTTGTTTTTCTCAGATACGTGGTCCCCATAGTAGTAGACAAAACCTTCTGCCCCCTAGATATAGACATGGAAGAGCAAAAGAGTATTTCGACTACATTGCAAGAGATGGGCATACGCGCAAAAAGTAGAGTGTTGGCGCATTTGCTGCTGGACAATGCCTGCGACGGAAACTTGCTGCCCGACATATCCAAATGCGACTATTTGCGTGGAAACGAAGGAACTACGAGTTTGCGGCCCTTGGAAGGATTGCCGCCGTTTGTAGACGATGTGTTTGTCTACGGCTTCGTCGCAGAAAAAGACATGTATGGGCGCATATGCAGGAACGCGAAAACAATAGTCTCCAAAGTATCCACTGCAGTCCAAGACGCCTTTGGTGCCTTCTTGCACGTGCAAATAGTACACAGCTGCAGAAAGGGAAACATAGTAGATCGTGTGTGCAAGTTGGCACGCAAGTGGGAGGGTTTGCATGGAGAATACGCAGCTGTCTTTGTAGCGAAAGTAGACACCTCGGAGTTGTCCATAGAAGTAGTAGAGGAAAAGATACCCAAATTTGCCAGGCTGCTAGATGCGCATGGGTATGGTATCTATTCCGTAGACTACACACAAGACTTCTCTGGTACATTGGACAAGAAAGCTTTGGTGTGCAAACTACGACAGCTGGGCTACGAAATACAGCATAGAGGCGGTTGGCGCGTAGGAACCATTTTGGACAACGAACACCAAGTGGGTGCACACGTTTGTACTTGGTTGGAAAACAACAAACGCACGAAGATATACAACAAAATAGTATCCAACTTCGAAGCCGGAGAAGTGCAAAACCCCGTAGGTGCAAAACTTGCAGAGTATGTGGATTGCCCCAACGACCACCTACGTAGAACTTTCCTACATCCAGACGTGCAGAAAAGAGGTTGTAGTAGAGTGGAAATATCCATCTATGGCAGAGATTTCTCCAAAGAACACACCAATGCCATTGCAGAAACCATAGAACCTCTAGAGGATATATTTGTAGTACAACCGCCAAAGAACATGTGGTTGGCACTCGCAGAACATTTGGACAGATGTTTGTGTATTTGCAGCGAAGAGACGAAAGAAATCTTTCTAGCTTGGTACTGCAATTTGGGGACCAAACGCATAGCTGGCATACGCGTACGGGGCAACGAAAAGTGGGAAGAATGCGTACTTTGGACCATAGCAGAGTTTGGTTTGCGCAAATGCCCCATATTTCGCATAGATGTGCAAGCATTGGATCCTGTGGAAATAGCTCCGCTGCGCTGCTACACCAAAGACTCCCCAACCGTATTAGCGGAGTCGCACATGCCTACACGCGTACACAAAGATCCACCAACGATTGCAGAGTTCCTTCCAACTACGGAGCACGTAGAGTGGGTTTGGCGCACAAAGAAAGCACAACGAATAGGAGTGGAAAAGAGTCTCTTCGGAATACTGGAAGTACCAACCGACCGTAGAATATCCTTCCTATCCAAAAGAAAACGACAGCAGAGAATGGAAGACATACGGGACGATTTGGAGGGAGACGAGTGGGTAGAAGCCACGAAGAGATACCACGCAGAGCTGCAGGAGCAGAGAAACTCCATCCTGCGGCAGAAGGAAGAGGACAGGAAGAAGATAGAAGCGGAATTGGAAAAGTATAGGAAAGTCGTAGAAAGAATGGCTAGGAGAACAAACAATCTGCGAAAGTTCTTCTTTGGAGACGACAGCTCCGATTCTCCGCCGACCAAGGTACACAGAATGCAAGAGATACCCCCAGGGGAGTACAAAATACTAGGCTATGCAGTACCAAGAGACATAGATGCTGTCTGGCCGGCAAGAGGACACCGCGTAGCATTGCGAAAAGGCAAAGAGACATGCTTGGTGTGGGCTACGGAAGCTCTACTGGAGGCCTGCCAAGCTGGGAAGTTCGAAACCGACAACAAAATACACACAGCCATACCAAAAGAAGAAATATTGCTAGAGTGGGAAAACAACATAGCCACTGTCTTCGCACCGGAAGGACCCGGTTTGGACACATACTACGAATTGGCTAGGAAAATAGACCATTCGATGCCCAGAAATCCAGACAGACTACTGGAAGTGCCAGCGCCGCCAAACAAAGAATGCACGCAGGCTTTGCACATGCATCCAGGAGAATACCAATGCTGGAAATACGCCAAAACCACCTACAGAAAAAAAGAAAGGACAATACTATTCCTTTCCGAGCGATGTTCGGAGTGCGTATTGGAGGGCTGCACTGTGGAGCATGCTACTACGCCAGTCTGGGGACATTTCCTGGACGAGCAAAAGATAGACTGGACGCAGCCGCCGCCTCTGTACTGCAAAATAGGCAGGGAAAAGACTACCAAAGCAAAGAAGAAAGACAGAATAGTGCACGTATCCGCAAAGGGTGTCGGCCAGCGCGACACCCTTCCTACTCCATTTCTGGAATCCTAGAATTTCTCTGCGGCTCCTCTGCGGGATGTCTGTAGTAGACAACTTTGGGTGGCTTTCTGTGTGCCCAAAACAAGGCAGCAATTCCCGCAACTGCAAATAGCACACCGCCGGCTATTTGCCAGTCCATCTTCGTGGATACCTCCTCTACTTCGTCGGACAAGTCCTCTACCAACTCGGGATCTATTTCTTCCTCCATCCTAGCTAGCAATTCCTCCTTTGCACTTTGGAGTTCTTCTCTGGCTTTCTGGAGGTCGTCGAGGACTATAGCAAAGGAATCCTGTACTTCTAGAAAATGTTTCTGCAGGTCTGTAGTTGGTGGCGTCTCGGGGATTGCTACTTCCACGCCGTTCTCTCGCTCTATCCTGCGTATCTTTGGTATTCCTATGCCGTACTTTTTGGCTACCTTCTGCAGCCCCACTCCATTTCGTCGATCTTCCAACAATCCTGAGATTTCCTCCACGGATAGTATTTTAGGCGTAGCCATATACATATGTAGATATGGAACATACCCTATATTTTTTGTGCCTAGCTACCGGACATACCCTATATTTTTTGTGTCTAGCTACCGGACATACCCTATATTTTTTGTGTCTAGCTACCGGACATACCCTATGTTTTTTGTGTCTAGCTACCGGACATACCCTATGTATAGAATGTATCTGTACATAGCTACGGGTATTGCTGCATACATGCTGGGAAAACAACGAACAATACAACTACTTTTGGAGATCTTGGAGGGTCTCTACAGAGCGCAAAAGACAATACAGGGAATTCGAATACCAGGCTACGTGTCCACTTTGGCGCTGCGGCAAAGATAGCAAGTTGCGAGCTCCACAAATACTTTTGGAGATCTCTACAATTTACCAGCACACGCAAGGGAGAGGTGTTCGCCTCCTCCTGGTGCTTGCTACCAGCAGTGTGTGGACACAAAAAATACTACATTGTGTCTACCAGGAATGCCCGTGCGGGAAAAGGAAACGATGGGATTCTATACACTCTTCCACACATACTTAACAAAGATTTAACCTTATTGTTAACATTCTGAGACACTCTTCGTAATAGTTTCCACACATACTTAACAAAGATTTAACCTTATTGTTAACATTCTGAGACACTCTTTGAAATAGTTTCCACACATACTTAACAAAGATTTAACCTTATTGTTAACATTCTGAGACACTCTTTGAAATAGCAATTCTTGGAATGGACATCTTTTGGAACACACATCTTTTGGGACACAAAAAAAAGGTAGCTGAAAATGGTTGCCGAAACGATGTGATTCTATACACTCTTATAAACATTCTGAGACACTCTTTGAAATAGCAATTCTTGGAATGGACATCTTTTGGAACACACATCTTTTGGGACACAAAAAAAGGTAGCTGAAAATGGTTGCCGAAACGATGGGATTCTATACACTCTTATAAACCTTCTCCACTGTCCAACCTGATCCTTCTTTCGTGTAGTTAGACAGCGACTCCATTATTGCTTCTAAGGCTTCACTGAGTGACCTATCCAAATTCGTAGATTCTAATATCACTAACGACTTTGATCGCAGCATTGCTGTCGTCGTCACCTCGTCTTTTGATAGACTCACTTCTACCATTATACTTACTTTCAGGGCTCCTAAGTCTTCTATACCTTTTCGGAGCGTCCTTTTAACCTTCTTTTCTGACTTTCGCCAAAACTGCCTAACGTCAATCTCACCGTTCCCGGGTATTGTCACCGTTTCGAAGTTGCTTTGGGATTCCATCTATATAATAGGAAATATTTTATACCTAATACCAGGCACTTTTCAGATCGTCGTAGTCATACTCACAATCCTGGCAATGCCAATATAATTTTACCTTAGTCTCAAACGTCTTACCACATCCGCAATCATAGCTGCTCATACATTTCTTTTTTATCTTTAAATGCTTCATTAAGTCTGCTTCTTTCTTAAAAGTTCTTTTACATTCTTCGCACTCCATATATAAACTAACATATTTATTGCGTCGTTACCCCTGCGGGTAATCCGCGTATGCGTTACGCAAACGCGGTGATCCTGGTAGTTCACGGGTAAAACGGGGAGTGGTGGTAGTTAACGCAGGTATTCCTCGAGTTGCTGATTGCGCTGATACCCCCATTCCCTATACTACTAACACCACCTAGCGGGATAGGAGTTACAAAAAAAAAAAAAAACAACAACTTTTCTTTTGTCCTTCAATAATATAAATTTGTCTTCTGTATCGCATTCATCCTCGATTTGTTGAAGTAGACTGTCATCGTCGTCGCCATGTTGTTTATCCTCGTCTTCCACATCAGCATCTTCTCGTAGCAGAGCATGCACGTCTGAATCATCGTCTGAAATATCCTCAGTTGGGACTTTTACCCTTTTTGATTTAGGTTTCTGATTTTGGTCTTCTTTGGACCCGGATAATTGCGATATTTTTCGCTTCTTTGCATGCATCGTTGATGCTCATGTCTGCGGAATTTACCGCCAAGTCGTCCATTTTCTTTCGTAGACTTCGAATTACGTCCCAAACGGTCTCAGGTGGTGTATCATCCCCCTCCCCCCCGGTGAAGGGTTCACCCTGGTCTTCATTGTTTTCGTTTGTTTCTATGATTTGTTTTGAAGTTTTTTCCATGGTTTCACTCATGACTGGGAGCTCTAAAGTACAACTGTACAATCTCGTACCCAGAGCCCTTATTTCTTACTGCGCATGCTCGACGAAATAATTGGGCTCTGGAAAACTCCAATATTTCCTGTGCTGTGATTTGTTCTCGAGAACAAAGGAAGACACCGGAAGTAAAAATTACAGTACTAGGGAAAATAAACAAGATGGCGTCTCGAATTAAGTACACCAAAAAAGCGTGTAGGGCCGGATTTTTCAAAGTTTTGCCGGTTTTTAATGGGAATTGTATTGATGTCCATCCATTAGGTATTTTCGGAGTTAATTTGATTGAAAACTATCTTCAAAACCTAATTTTCCAAGGGCAAATTCACATGCTCGTTGAACATCGTCCGCCATTTTGAATTTACCTAGTCTGTCATAATGCGCATGTGCGGGAAACCCAGAATCTGGGTCTTCCGGTTTGGAGTTTTCCAGAGCCCAATTATTTCGTCGAGCATGCGCAGTAAGAAATAAGGGCTCTGGGTACGAGATTGACAACTGTACTGGTCGAAAGCTACCGCACACTGGTCTAGCTTGCTCGCGCAATCTCACGTGATTCCTAATGTGACGTAGATTATGATGAGGTAAAATGATCATCACGTGGTGTTAGTAAGATCACGTTTAGTATGGTAAATAATGTATACACTCCCATGTGTATAGATATCTAATAATGATAATCACATGGTGTAAGTAAGGTCAAGTGTAGTAGGGTATATCATGTATATATACCCCTGTGAATAGATATCTATTAATAATAATCACGTGGTGTGAGTAAGGTCGCGTGTAGTAGGGTATATCATGTATACACATCCCTGTGCATATATATCTAATAATGATAATCACGTGGTGTAAGGTCACGTGTAGTAGGGTATATCATGTATATATACCCCTGTGTATAGATATCTAATAATGATAATCACGTGGTGTGAGTAAGGTCACGTGTAGTAGGGTATATCATGTATATATACCCCTGTGCATATATATCTAATAATGATAATCACGTGGTGTAAGGTCACGTGTAGTAGGGTATATCATGTATATATACCCCTGTGTATAGATATCTAATAATGATAATCACGTGGTGTGAGTAAGGTCACGTGTAGTAGGGTATATCATGTATACACCATAGGCTTTAAATGTGAGAAAAGTTATCTAAAATGACCAATTGCTTCAATGAGTATGTGATCTGAAATGCACAAAAGTACTTTTTTCTTTATATAATCCTATGATATGGTATTTACTAACCATTTTGCAAAGAGTAAACCTTTGTCACAGTTGGTATCGTGATCTTACTGGTCAATACACTTGCCGTATAGTGTACTATATACGATAGCAATACTAAATTTTTCGAAGTAACAATATTTCTCGAAGAGATAATATTTATGTTATGATCATCCGGGTGGATGTAATCCTTAGAAGGACTGTTTGATGTGACTGACGTTTCGACAACCTGTGCGGAAGTCATCTTCAGAGTCAAGTGAAGAAAAAAGTCAGATATGGGTCTTATTTATACTGCCACAATAAAAAATAGAACAATAGGTGAAGTTAAGAGATGATTCGCGTCGCTAACTTAATTGGCGTCATTTCGGCTTTGTTTAATAGCCTATTATATGGCGTGGGTAGTTTAATTGAGCGGTTGAGTGGATTCAGCTCAAACTTTGTAAACCAGCTCTCAAGCACGAGGCGTTGCTTTCTATTGTTGCAAAAACAAAGACATTCACTAGATTCCCAATCAATTGCATGGCCAGTCTTGGTATGATGCATGGCAATGTTGTTACGATTATCATGTTTCACAACTGCACTTTGATGTTCCTCATGTCTGGTATTAAACGATCTACCAGTCTCTCCAATATACGTACCCTCACAATCATGACATGAAATTTTATAAATAGCTCCGACTCGATCGTTTGGGCTATCACGATCTTTGACCTTAGTCAGGACCTTACGTAGAGTGGATATTGGTCTATGAGCGACGCGAATCCCATATGGTTGTAGAATACGTGATATGGTCTCTGACGTACCTTTAATGTATGGTAATGAGATAAAGGTTTTTGGTAAAACAGTTGTTACATTGTTGTTAGGTCTACTTGGTTTATGAGTGTTGCTATTAATAAATTTATCACTGTAATTGTTCTTTAGGAAAATACGTCTAAGTCTATCTGTCTCGTGAGATAGACTGTCTGGAGAGTCACATACAATTTGGGCACGCCTGGTTAGGGTTTTGATGGTCGTAGCTTTGTGCATAGTTGGATTATAAGATGACTGATCAAGCAACCTGTCGGTATTCGTAGGTTTACGATATACGGTTGTGTGCAAAGCGTTGTTATGGCGGCTCACTAGGCAATCTAGGAATGGTATCTTCCCATTTTCCTCTAACTCTCTAGTAAACTGAATGTGAGGATTTTGTTGGTTCAAGTGCTCATGAAACGCGTCAATGTGATCAAAGGGTAACGCGGTTATAGTATCATCAACGTAACGGAGCCAAAAAGGCAGTGGTTTGTTATAAGATGCAAGGGCTTGTTTCTCGATGTATTGCATTACGATCTCTGCGACAACCACAGAGACAGGAGAACCCATTGCTGTGCCATGAAGCTGTTTATAGTGTTTCCCATTAAATTGGAAAAAAGTGGATTCAAGACATAATTTTAGGAGACTCATAATTTCTCCAGTGGGTATTGGAAGTGTATCGTCATTAGTATCGCTTATCAAGGCCTCGGTGCAGACTAGGGCCATTTGTAGTGGAATACTGGTAAACAGAGATTTTACATCAAAAGATACTATCATATAATCATCAGGTACATAGATTGTTTTGATGGTATTAATGAAGTTCTCTGTTGACTGCAACTTATGTTTGGAGGCGTTAGTTAGTGGCTGTAGTATATTTGTTAGATACTTTGATAGTTGGTATGTGGGAGAACCACAGAACGATACAATAGGTCGCATAGGTATTTGAGGTTTATGCAACTTAGGTAAGCCGTATAACTTTGGTGACTGTGGGGCAGGGCATCTGAGTCGTTTGTATAGATAGTTGCTGATGTGGTCTTTCTTATTGAGCTCTAAAAGTTTTGCATTCAGTTTACGTGCTAGACTAAATACTAAATACTAAATCCAAGAATACTAAAGCCAAGAATCCGGACATGACGAATGATGCCCTATCCTTCCTGATCGAAGGACATTCAAGACTGACCAAAGAGACAGCATGCAAACTGCATTCAAGTAATGAACTCCCTTTTTCAATATTTATTGCTAATAAGCTTTTTGTTCGAATGATTATTCAAAGGTAAGTGTTTTGCCTAAAAGCAATGATCATAAATAATACAAGCTTCAGGGTCTACACAATAAAACTTGGCTAATCCATTTAATATAATAAAGCCATTGTATTAGTAACCTTTTAAAACGGCAGAATTAAAGCGATTAGAGCAACGTTTACTCTCGATTAGTGTTTCAAGTTCTCATTTTCTAAATATCTACGTTTTATTTTATATAGCACATGGTTTAAATATTTTTTGAAAGTTCTCTATATTTCATGACATGCCAAAGTAACTTGGTAATGAAAAAAAAAAAGCTAGCGAGGCCCTCGAAGTTGAATAGCATTTTGGCTCTTTAGAGGGTCATTTCTGCACCAACTGTTTTTTCTCGTTTTTCTCGGAAATAAAGCGATATTTTGGCAAATGAAGTATACCACGGTTTACATCATCGCCTCAAGGTATTCCTAAAAATGAGCGATGCGATTTTTTCGACTGTTGCAGGAGTTTGTTCGTCTGATTTTTGCTGACATCTTCTCTTAAGTACGATGATAATATGAAAATCCGAGACCCAGTGGCATGTGCCACCAATCTCAGGAAGCTAGTGTCCAAGTGTTTTATATTTTGACTTTTATTTACAACAACAACATACATTTGAAAGGAAAATCAAAAACTCTTATTTTTGGTGTCATACTAAGTCCAAAAATAGCTCTTACACTCGTTTTCCACCCATTTTTTTCTTTTACAAATAAACTAAATTTAAATTTAGAAAAAAATTAAAGTAACTTACAAGACGAGGCTAAAATATTTTCTAAAACGATTACTAGCGAATTCTTATATAATTAGCAAAAACAACAAATATTTTTTTAGCATACAACGAAGCTACTATATCTAATAGTCTCAGTCCATTTGGGTTCCTTTTTATTGCACTCGGCAAAGCAAACGTTGAGACAAATATGTTACTGGCAAACGACGCCAGAATCTTCACTATGTCTGCAGCCAGCGTTGTTACTAATCCATCCACGATACCCACACGATAACAAAGAGTCTTCACTGCCAATACAATGAGTGTCATCAATCCATATTGGTCCAGTTCCCTGACCAAAGGTTGCACTTCGTGGAGTCGAAGAAGCATTGGAATACCCAAGCTCACGGCAAACTACATTAGCGTCATTCATATCCCACATATGATCGCACACTGTACCCCATTGGCCATCATGGTACACCTCCACACGACTGGAATTAGATGTACCGTTGACGAGTCTCACTCTTTTCTGGCACTCAACAGAGGCGTCTTTAGTATGTGAGCAGTTGTGGGTGCCCCATCTCGCGCTAGGACAGTCGAGAATGTTTGACTCGGAGCCCGTGCACGCTAACTCATGTAACCAAATCTGCCCAGAGCCTTGGCCATGCTGAGCGCTGGAATGTGCTGCAATTGCCCCTGGGAATCCAAGTTGTTTACATACTGTATTTGCATCGTTCATGTCCCAGTTGTAATCACATATTGTTCCCCAATGACTGTGGTGGAACATTTCAACTCTTCCTACGCGAGAGGAACCGCCAACAAGACGCAGGGATCCTGGAGCCAATGCTGTTGGATAAGGATATAGTCGAACACAATTTATGACAGAAATATGGATAATTTTTTTTCAGGAATAGGTAAGCTGCTGGATTTGAACTAAAGGAGCGGATAATAAAAGATAATAGCACGGGTGGTGTGGCCATCATATGTAAAAATTGGTTTTTTCTCCTTTGCTTCGAAGAGTTTTCCTCGCGTTATCCAAATTTCTTCCCTCTCTGTAAAAACCTCGAAATTCCGATTTGATCATGAAACAATGTCACGGATTTCTTTGCAATCGACTATTAAAAAATAATAATAAATAGGTGCTTCTATAGCGAAATTCACATGGTCTCAATGCGCTTTACATTAATGACCAGTAGAGGACTTTACGGGCTGCATATTAAGGCACTATTTAGAAGCCGTGCAGCTTACAACATGAGTGATTTGTTAGTGCATTAGTGTTATGCCTCCAAATTGGGATAGGCTGTTGAACCGGAAGACAATCCCCTACTCTATCACGAATAATTTAACAGGTTCTTTTATGTCCCCCATTTGCTGTAGATTAGGAAGGGTTAGGAGACAGGACATACGGTTTAAAGTCCTTATCCGAGAAGGCTTGAAGGTCTAACCATTTGCAGATATTATTACAAAGGCAACACCTTCTTCCTCAGTTACTTTAAGACCCTGAGTGTTGATCCGGACCGAGGCTCGAACCACGACCTCCCGCACAACAGACCGACGCTCTTTCCAACTGAGCTAACCGGGTGGCGGTAAGGTTGCTATATCATAAGGCAAGGACAAATTAACAAAATTAAAGTTGCTTTACGTAAAACTGTGAAACGACACCGATACACACTGTTGCTGTGTCATGGACAGAATTGACACAATCACATAACAAGAGATTATTGCTGTTTGTTCGAAAACCGCAACGTCACATTCACGGCAAAACCCATGCACATTGTAATTTTTCATTATCGCTCCAAATTGGCAGCATCTATTGATGGGGAAAAAGTCCTTCATAGACTATTCCTTACTTACCTTCATATTTAGCCGAAAAGCCAGTATTTCTTACTGAACCGTCGGTTCTAAAAGTTACATGTAGGTGATTTGAAGAACTTGTTATATAGGAAGGTAATGTGCTTCCACTGTAAGAACCGAGTTGAGGAGACGAAGTGGAACTACCATTATAGACTCTAATGTGGTCATAGTTAACTTCTGTATTGAATGTCTTAAAGTAAAGACCGATATTGGTATTCGACGAGATAGTCCAATAGCAGTTCTGATTATCACTGTAAAGCCCTGGATACCCTGGTGACATGATCTCGCCACCATGAGGGATTGTAGACTGGTGAAGAATGCCACAACTTTGGAAAGCGGACATTGTAATAGCTGAAATTAATAATAAACAGTGGAGATGAAGAATTAGTAGTTACTCTCTACAACTTAAGTAAAAAGATAATAGTTAACAAATCGGCAATGCTGGTGTAGTGGTAGTGGACTCGTTACCTTCGCGGTCTCGAGTTTGAATTCTGAGGTTAAAATCGACGGTTACCGTCTCTTGATTCCACACTGCCCTAGAGTCCCCTCTCTCACAAAGTTTGACTGCAACTCCCCTAAGGTATCAGGGTACCCCTAACGACCGGTATGTATTCAACTATTTATAGCGCGAAAACTTTTCATCAAAACCCAAATAAAGTATACATTTCCTGAAAGCTGAATAAATGTAGAAACTATTTTAATTAAACTACTTTAATTTGATAAAATATATTAATCCTTTTGAGTTAGAGCGAATCTTATAAATTTGCACATGGGTCTCTTCGCGGAGATCCATGACTGCCGGTATTGATCGGAAACAAACGTGTATTGCCTTTAACAACAACAACAAGATTTTTATTACCTTAAGAAATACAATAGATTAATTACATGCAGACGGCCTCAAGTCGACACAGATCATGATAATATTAGATTGGGCAATGAAGTTCATCCCAGCCTGCTACAGAGAAACCCAAGCGGATTGGTACGGAAAAAAGGGTCGGCCATGGCATGTATCTGCTGTTATTACGAAAAACGGCGAATATGGAGAGTTGGAGGTGAGTTTACATTCGATTGGAAATGCTTTTAAATCAGTTGCCTTTTTTTTTTCAAGTACTAGATAAATGTAATTGATTTCTGCTAGGGATCGTCCATGATTTATTAGAAGGTTCGGGGATATTGGTGAGAAACTGATAGGAAACAAAACATCCCCTCTAAACCCTCATAAGTATGTCCAATGTATGTATGTATAGTCAAAAGACCCCGTTTTCAGGAGCAGTAAAATACCAAGCCCTCCCCCATCCTATTTCTCACCCGTACCCCTCCATTGAATAATAAACGATCCCCTACTTTCCCAATACTGAAGTATTGTACAACTCTTAATAACACAGGTTCAGACATATGTGCATATGAAACTTAATCAAATTGACTCTAATTTAAACTTTGATGTTTATCTAGATAACGACATTCTTGAACGTAAGAGCTTTTATAAGTATTTAGGAGTATACCTAGACCAATCGCTATCCTTTAAAGAACATGTCCACAGACTTATAAAGAAAGTTTCAAGTCAGCTTGGCTTACTGAGTAGATTGAGAAATAGTCTCACTACGTATGCAGCTAACAAAATCTATACCACTATGGTTTTACCAAAATTAGATTATTGTGATTTTACATGGAATATCAATTTGGCTGCTTCTATTAATGTCTCTTTAGATCATTTACAAACGAAAGCTGGCCGAATAATTTTAAAGGATTGTAGCTTAGACCATGATAAGGTGATAGATAAATTGGGCTGGAAAAGTCTTCGAAATAGATGTTCAATTCATAAGCTTATTTTTATTTTTAAGTGCTTAAATGGCATTGCACCTGAGATTTTTAATGGTTACTTTAATTATGTCTCACATGGCTATAATACTAGACAAAATGGTTTAAATATTATCATACCAAAAGTTAGGACTGAATCAGCCAAGAAAACGTTTTATTATTCTGGAGCTATTATTTACAATAGCCTACCTAGCTCTCTTAAAGAGATTAATTCTTTATTATTATTTAAGTCTAATCTCAAAGATATTTTTTAAATGTTTTAATGAATTGTATAGATTTTTACTAACATTTTAGTATTTTACAGTATATATATATTTAATTATCTTATTATTTTGTTGCTAATTTTTGTTGCCCCCAGGGCGCTCCTTAATAACAGCTGTTGGCTGACGAGCTTACCCTGGTAAAACATGTAATTATTATTATTATTATTATTATTATGTGCACGTGTTCAACCAGTGTACACATTGAAAACGTCCTGGCAAACATCGGAAGGAGCAATCCAAACATCAAAGAAGCTTTCATAAGGTCGGATAATGCGGGATGTTATCATGCTGCACAACTTATGCTTACCATTCAGGGCATATCGAAGAGAGTTGGAATAAAGATTCAACGTTACGACTTCAGCGACCCGCAATCTGGAAAGGATATCTGTGATCGTCGCATTGCTGCCATGAAAAGTCATATGCGTCGGTATCTTAACGAAGGGAACGATATAATTTCGGCATTAGATATAAAAAGAGCGCTCGATTCATATGGTGGCGTGAAAGGCTGTAGGGTAGCCGTAGTTGATGTTGACGTATCAAAGCAGGAGATCACTGATCACAAGTGGAAGGGAATACAAACACTGAACAACTTTGCGTTCCTTAGTACAGGAATACGAGTCTGGAAAGCGTTTGGCATTGGTAAAGGGAAACTTCTGAACAACAAGATGCTCAAGGATATGGCAAGCCCACAGAGAAACACAGGCCTCGATGTTGTCGAAACCTTCAGTGATCCAGCGGTAGATAAAGGCACGTTTTCCAAAATACCAAAAGAAAAGCCATCAAGACAGCAGGTGACGGGGGAATCAGTTGACGCTCCTCCAGAGAATATTAGAGAAGCTAGAGGTTTCAACTGCCCAGATATTAACTGTATCAAAGTATTCGTATCCAATGATGCCCTTCATCGACATCTTGATGCTGGAAAACACTTATATCGAGCACACCATGAATCTGCCTATGATTCTATTAAACGAAAATGGGCAAAACCTTGTACATCAGTAGGGAGTGTCCCAAACGCCAGCAATGATAATAACAATCTTCAAGGATGTAGTCATGTAGCCAAGTCAGATGTAGAAATGGGCTGGGCGTTAAAGAAGTCTAAAACCAGAGGTCGTTATTCAGAACATCTGAAACAATATTTAAAGAAATTATTCTTAGAAGGGGAGGAGACAGGAAGGAAAGCAGACCCATCTGATGTATCGTCAAGAATGAAGAGCCTTAAAACCGATGATGGCAAAAAGAGACTATTTGAACGTTCAGATTGGTTAACTGCACAGCAGGTGAAGAGCTACTTCTCAAGATTGAGTATCCTTCAAAGATGCGGGAAACTCAACGATTGTGATGTTTTTGTTGATGATGGTGAAATTGACGTGCTAAAGGAAGCCTTGGAAAGACAGAAAAAAATAGATGCTATTCACTATGCTATAGAATTATAAACTAGACATGTCAATAAGTTTCTACTTCCCGTGTAAATTTTTGATCTAACACGAAAAAAGGTCTAACACCCGGCAAAACTTAGGCACAGAAAATAGCTTATCAAAGATTTCAATCGTTTGTAACGCGTTTGTTTTATCAAAAGTATCAGTTGGAATCAGATTTCACAATACCTACCTTTTGAAAAACGTGAGTGTTCTTTCAAGAACTGTGTACTTACAAGATGACATTATCTTCATAGGCATGAAAATAGATAAAATAATGTACTGTTGCGTCAGTTGGGTTGCTGATGAAAACTCAAAAAAGTCATAGAACAAAACAATTCTTTTAGTTTCATTTTAAAACAAGAAAATGGCTACCTGTGTTTTAGCTGGAAATCAAGTGACAATATCAAGTTGGTTGGTCTTCCTGTGGCATTGACGTTAGCTAACGGTTTTCCGCGAAAAATAGCGTGGGCTCAAGTAAATTTCAAAGACGTCGGCGTACAAAAAATTGCTTTACACTAGCATGGTCCAATTTTTTTTTTCAAATAAGTTAGCAAATTAATTTAATTTTGTGCCTTATATTATACAAAGCTATAACAAGTTATTTTAAAAAGCTGGACGATTAATATCCCCTACGACTGAATAATTATAATGATCCTGCTGTCTATAAACGAAGAAAGTCTTCAAGCTCTAAACCCCAAATACAAGCTTTTTCCTTCATCTACATGGAAAATACGTCCCATTCTGGTGTTTAGTAAGTTGTTCCGGCGAATAATCCAAAATGCAACACGATTCACAATCATATTGAAGGGTATTAAGTAAAAAGTGCTAGTACACGTCTACACAAAAGTCTCCGCTTGAAGTTAATTTTGATGATCCTTGAAAATACCTTACATTTCAGAAGAATATAAACTATAATTGTTTATTAGAAGCCAATTTAAGGCTTTTTGGAGGATGTTTACCAGTTTTCCTATTGGATTGAATCTCATTGAATTTTGTGATATTGTTCAAATAGGGTTGAGCAAATCCGTCATATATTTTAAGGTTAACAAGTGCCCGCAATTTGTTTTCTTGTTTTAGTAATTTAAGACATAGATTTAATTGTCTAGCATCCATTTTTGATGTTTTCAGTGTGAACATTGGAGATATTGACCTCTGAATCACAAGATATTACAGTAAATTCAATTTTGGCAATTTTTGGTCTCACAGATACTGTTGCCATGGCAACGACTTAAAAGAAAAATACACCTCCTTGCCTGGTGACACTAACTGACATCTCTATTTTATAGAGAAAAAAGTTTTACATCTTTGCAATCAATAATAAAGATTTTCTGCTTCAGTAAAAATGAGGCAGATTTATATTGGTTTTTGGGTCAAAATGGGTATTTTTAGTGGGGGGGGGGGGGGGGGGGTACCCTCACTCACCAACAAAATGACGGATCCCACTAATACTCTAGGATAGTAAATAACTCGCCAAGACCTACAACTGTGATAGATGTGTTGATCATCACAGTGAATGAGCGATCTAAGCGAACGCTGTAAAGAAAGACTTGAAAAAGTGATTTCAAGCTTCAACGGGAACCTACAACTGTGCCAAGTTTCAGCAAAATCGGTGAACCCCCATGTAGCACCCCCTGCCTGGTTTTGCCTGGTCCTATCATGGACACACTCTTAAAATTTAGTAAATTTATATTGAAATCACCTGATAATGAGCAATATTTATTTTCCCTATTTATCTTCTCAATATCAGAATATAATTGATTTAGGAAGTTCTCTAAATTAGAATTTGGATGTCTATACACTATACCACACAGTATATGTTCTTATTCAACTTATTTTCGATTTCAATCCAGATAATTTCCTTTTCAGGTGTTTCATCCCCGCTAACATAGAAATTTATATTATTTCATATGAAAAAGCCAACACCTCCAGCCTTTTGTGTAGAGGGTTGTGAAATAAACTGGTATCCAGGTAAATCAAATGAGTAACTGTTATCAGAAGTATTTAGCCACGTTTCAGATAAACTGATAATAGTAAAAGGAAAATTAATATCAGAAATCATGTAAGAAAAGTTATCAAAATTTGCACGAAGACTTCTAATATTACAATTTAGTATAGAAAAAGACTTAGATAAATTCTTAATTTCAGTGGATTCTTGGAAATCCTCAATACTGAAGTAATTAAAATTTACCTTTGAAGGAATATTCACTTCAGGGTCCACATAAGACAAATGAGGCATGTTATAAATGGCCGATGATGCATGAATAATCATCGGCAGATCATTTAGGTTCCTCCCAGTTAGATCAGGCATCTACACGTCGTGATGTCAATTGGAATTGATCTTGATCTTCACTCTCATTGTTGTGAATTGATCGAATAGACATCAAGTCCAAGTCACGGAGCGATTTAACATTAAATGGAGGACACGATTCATCTTTACGTACATAGATTTAGATTTTTGTTTTTGCCTCTAAGGTCTTACGAAAAAATTCCTTTTTAGTGGAGGTCAAACTTTCTTGGATAAAGATTTTTTTATCTCCAGATCTACCTAAGCCAATGTCCTTGATAGCAAATCTCTTCAACTTTGTTTTTGCTTTAAATAATTTATCTCTGAGGCTTCGTCGAACAAATCTTACGATTATAGCTTGATCCGCATTTCTTTTATTCGGAAGTCTATGACTCACAGAGATCTCCTCATCAGAAATTTCCACGTTGATCAAGGAGCCAACTTTTTTAACGATCTCATCTGTCTTTTCATTAGAAGTAACTGGAATCCCTCGAATTTCCAAGCATTCGCGACGTGTGTATTGTTCTTGGTCGTCGATATCACTCTTAACTTGGTTCAAGGTATTAGTTAGATGAGTAGCTTGCATCTTGAGAAGTTTATTCTCTTCGATTAGATTCTTGTTTATCTCCTCTAAGGTTTGAACCCTTTTAATCATCTCATCATAACCTTTGCTCATAAAATCAAGCGATTTCAAGATTGGATCCAGCTTGAGGTCTAGTATGGTAGCCATCTTGTCAGTCATGAACTCGTCAAATACAGCTTTTACGCATTCCTTCAGCTTAGATTGATCGATCTCCATACTTGATAGAGATTAGAAAGACCGTGGTACCATAATAAACGAGACAGTGAAGAAGAAAATTAAAAGAAAAATTACATAAACGATGAAAATTATGGGAACAATGAAAGAACCGCCATGCCAAGACCATGACCGCTGACCGCCTTTCCGAGATCACAAGATATCACTTGTCAAAAGTGTGTCTCAGATTTTTGACAAATTGTTCCGTTGCTCTGCTATACGACCCTAAAGTTACAACACCGCTAAAATAGCTGTATCCGATACGAAATCGACGATAACTAAAAATATAATGAAAAAATCAGCAATCGGAGACATCTTTTGAAGAATAACTATCTAAGATGACTTCTGCAAAATTTCAGATAAATCGGTTAAATTCCCTTTGACAAGAAACTCAAAATGTACGGGTAACTAAACGCAAAATCACTTTCGAGAAAAACGCAAAAATGTTTCCGACTGAGCGGAAGCGCCTTTGTTGACGCAAACCGTATTTTTTTTATTACTCGCTATTAAAAATCACTATCGAAATTTTTTGCCAGAAAATCGAAGAATATTATATATTTTACCGCAAAATGTAAAAATGTAAAAATCGATACTTTTGAGCTATTTTGGGGTACCCTGATACCTTAATTAGGGGTTGGATTTATTAAACATACCATTGCAAGTGCGTTCATCACCAACATATCCATTAGTTACACGCGAATTTTATAAACTAATTACGATTTTATTAAGACGACAATTAAATTAAATCGCAATTAATGCAATTAAACCGTGAAATTAAATCAAACTAAAATATATTTAGTGACAACTAACCAGAACATTTATTAAACAAAAGATTTGTCATTGTATGATGAATGTTCTGGTTGAGTGACAGCAACTATTAGTCACTAAATAGATAATATTAGTTAGTATTTCTCGGTTTAATCGCATTTGCTCTACCACGAAATATTGACTACTAGTTGGGAGGAAATATACTGAATATATATTCTTCCAACACCGTCAATATTTCGTGGTATTGTCGTCTCAAACTCGTAATTAGTTTTGTATCGCGATTATAAAGAATTTAACACACAAAAAGGAAAAAAACTGGACCGATTTTCTTTGATTAAAAGCGAAATTCTCCTTACGAGCACGCGGTATGGCGCAAGCAATAAGCGTAAAATTTGACGCCCGCGTGCTCAAGGTATCCTTTTCGTCGCTTGTTAGCCAATCAGAAACCTTTAACTATTTTGAAACTATTTAGTAATACGCGCCCATTGTTGATATCTGCGAAGAAATAAATAAATAAAACCTTACGCTC
The DNA here is from genome assembly GCA_011057435.1 of Actinia equina. Classification (NCBI taxonomy): domain Eukaryota; kingdom Metazoa; phylum Cnidaria; class Anthozoa; order Actiniaria; family Actiniidae; genus Actinia; species Actinia equina. Next base: position 51,328 of record WHPX01001245.1, on the reverse strand, counting down.
TTAGAAATATCAAATGGAATTAACGATTGGGTCGACATTATGTTTATGGAATATTTTAATTTCATTATAATGTATTTATTTGCCAACAATTTCAGACATTAGGTTTTAAACTTTGTTGTGCTTCCGGCATTTTCCAATAGTAGTACATCCAAACTGGCCTTTGTCCCAGACTCGTACCCAGTCGTCATTTGTTTTTGTCACAAACGTCCTTCCCCTGATGCAACGGGAACTCACTAAATCCTTCCCATCAACCACAGCGTGAGATCAATAAGACAAGAGAAGCGACTGGGTACGAGTCTGCCATTGTCCCACGAATCGATGATTTAGCTATAGAATTGGGATCGAATCATTAAGATCTATTGTTCCAGTGGCAGAACAATGGAAATAGATCCATAGAGACAAAGGCCAGAGCTAGTGAGACTCTGGATAAAAAAGGTGGGCGGATGGGAGGGGAAAGAAAAATTCGGTTGTTCCTCAAAACTCCGTTCTATGGCTTCTTCCTCGATCCAATTAAAAAGCCGGATTGAACTCCGCTGCGTTCGGCCCCACCATACCAGTTTAATATTACCAGTGGGATTTATGGCCAGTTCGAATAGTTTTCTGGTTGACAATAATCAATCAAAACAAATGACAAATATTACCCAACAACGCACTAATAAACGCATAATCTTTTTGGCGATCCAACTCGGAAAGGAAAAGGCATGTTATTAGAATCTTATGTATTTTGACGAATGAGAATGGTGTTTGTCTCGGTTACCTTGACAATGCGAATTAAGTGCCACACAACCAACTGGGCATCTGCAGACATACGAACCAACAACGTTTACGCAAGTGGATCCCGGAGGACAGTCGTAAAGGGACTCACTGCATTCATCAACATCTGTCGGTATGGAAGGGAAACTAAGTTAATAGAAACGAAGTGGGAGAGAAAGAAAAACAGCTACACATGGAGGAGGAAGGGAAAAAGGAACACTGACGAAAAGAACAAAAAAGAACAAAGAAGAATGAGTAGGTAAATGAAAAAAATACACTTGAACTTCTAATTGTGCTGCCACCTTCTGTTTTACTGCCAGTTTTCAAACTCCCTAGGACGCTTTTTTTTTTGCTACGTACGCTATAGCTCTATTAAGCATTCTATTCCCTTGAAGCCATTTGACACATCTGTGGCTACCAAGTAACAGGCTATTGGCATCACATAATCAAGAATACGCGCAGAACGTGTTTCTAGTATATTATATTATTGGTCTACTAGAGTGCATATTTGTTATGTGAGCTACAATAGAGTAAGGTAGCATTTATTCTTCTAGTGCGCCAAACCATTTCACTTGCGTATTGTGGCCATTTTATATTTAAATGTGTCGTGTGTCTTGATTTTATTGTTCACACTTCAACTTTTTTTTAACAAAATTGTACAAAATTGTACTATTTAGCAATTAGCGTTTCAAAAAGCACTCAAGCTAAGAGAACCAGCCTTTAATTATTTTTTTTAACATCATGTGGACATTAAGGTGTATTTGCTCCTTGGATAATTATCACAGATTTGATTTATGTTTCTTCAAGCTTATTTTTCTCGAAAAAAAAAACCATGTGGATATGCAGTCAAGATCCGTTAATGTCTTTCGATTTGTTTTTAAAAAACCTGCCAAAACCTGAACTAAACCTGTACTGAAATTAATTACGGTCAGTAATGTAGATGTCCTAAAGAATGTGCTTAGATAAGATTAAAATTTGCATTAAAATATCTATATCATGTGGCCACAAAATAATTCCCTGGGGATGTTTGCTTTAAACATGAGAAATCAGAGGTAGGATGGATTGGGTCAAAAAACATCGAAAGGCTTAGAAAGTTTGCAGAATAAGAATCTCAAGTGGATCGATTTTGACGAGACTGAAATCAAAATATTATAGGTATTATAGGTGTATATTTTATTAACTGAGAGCGAGGTCCGTACCGTAAGTTATGGACCGCCCGAGTTTTTCCATTGCCTTATCACCCAAGGCTGTCTTTTCTTGTGAAAAAGGAAAAAAAAAATTTTTTTTAATCTCTCCAGAAATGAATAAGAAGATTTGGACAATTATACGGCTCACTAAACAGGGATAGCTTTTTGTCACTTTTCAACGTTTTGACTTTGAAGCAAGCCGGCCATAAGCACAATGCCTGATCACGAAGACACACTTTCGGCTCATTTAAAAAGGTACTGCCAATTCTCCTGTCCACAAATGAATTCAAATTCAAGTGAGGATGTTAAATATTGAAATACTTCAAGGGAGGATGAGCCTAGAAAACTGCTTAAACTTTTAAACGAAAGAAAGCACTGGCTTCTAGATCTTCACCCGATCGATTCAGATAAGTTCAAACATGACGTCGTAAGCTTACTGAAATAACAAATGTATGTTAATTATTCTAGTAAAATATCTTTATTTCATTTACTAAATTCTTAGCTTTTCGCCACCCTTTAGTTCGTAGTTTGACCTAGTTTTTCGTTTTTCGTGCAAAATCGCTCAATTGGTACCATGTAGATGGTGATGCTTATAATGAGCCTTACATTAGACTATACACTTACTGTCTGATCGCGAGGGAATCGAGATGAGCAGCCACGCCAACAAACCAGCCGGTATCGTGAAGAATGTAGCATCAGAACGAGACTATCGGGTCGACATTTTGATAGATATCTTTGAGATACAATATATTTTGTTGTCTTTCTAACTATGGTCAATCACTATATAGCTTTTGGATGTATAAAGAGTAGTTTGAAGGCACAAAGCGCAGGAGAATTATCGTGGCTTTGCTATGCAAGTAGCATCAGCATGACAGTTGTGTGTACCAGCAGTACACTCGTCCACATCTATGGTCAAGAAAATAATTAATGTCGTCAAAGCCTATTTTACTAGAGGAAGAAACCAAGATTTCAAGTATTTATCAGGCTGCGTAGAGAACAGAACAGGTTAACTCTTTAATTAAACGCTGCCAGCTTGACATCTAATCTGATAGTTTTTGATATGCAGTAACACGCTTGATGAATTCCTACCCAGAGTTTCTTTCGGTCTATTCACGTAGGCCGCAGGCCGGCAAACCACGATGTTTTATTTGTTTATTTTTTGAAATAACTAGAGTTACAAACCTAAACACGTCACTCCATTGCTTACTATCAATCACGTGACTTTTTGGAGTTGACTGGGGGGTAAACAAGCGGTTGGCTGGAGGGCAACTAGCGGATGCTAAGTCAAAACGTATGAAAATAAGTCCTAAAACTATTGTATTTGACTATTTTCGTAACGTCAAACCAGAAAACAAGAGATCAAAACAACCTCCAGGATTCTACAAGCCATTAAAAAGAGCTATTACAGGAAGTGACGTCTATTGATAGCAACCTATTGCCTTGGTAACCAGGTTTATATTGACAAGTGAACGAACCACCAGTGTTTGAACAAGTAGCATCAGTATGATGTACCAGCAATACACTCGTTCACATCCTGTTTCACGAATCTTCCACTCCACTCCACTCCACTCTACATATAATAATTTAAGTAAAGACACTAGAAATTGTAGTAATGTCAGTAATTTTAAAATTTCTGCCCGAAAGGAGTTATGGGCCCGTATATGAAGGTAAGACGGATTACAGTGCTATATATAGGTCTCTAGCTTTATTTTACCTTTAATTGTACTCATTTCCTTTTTTGTTTTAGACTAGATTTCATATATTGTGTGGTTTTGTTCATTGCTTCAGATTTTGTATTGAAAATCCCTGTTGGGATATACTAATAAAGTTATTGTATTGTATTGTATCTCTAAAGTTTCGGATTTGAGCGGGTATTTTGTAAGAAGTTGCAAATCTTGATATACATACATACGAATCTTTTACGCAATACGACGGAAGTTAATTTCTTTTGAAATTCCTTTTTAAAAGTTATGAACTGTTTTTGAAGATTTTTTAAATATACTGAAGAAAAAATTGAAGAAGTTTGTGACTTAAAAAGCAAAAACGGCACTTTAGAAAAGTTAAGGTTATGTAGTCATATACTCATGTGATTCAGGCTGAATATTCTGTTAATCCCTACCAATTTGTGCAAAAAAAAATTGAATCTCACCATTTTGGCAGTTGTTCCCATCAAATCCTTTCTTACATTGACAGCGATAATCCTGCCTGTTGTTCTGAAGGCTGCAGGTGCCACCATTAAGACAGGGAGTCTCTGCACACGGGTTCTGTAGAAAAACATTTGTTCAGTTTATTGGCTTCCTTGTTAAAAATTCTGGAAGAACTGAAAATAACTTGCCTATAATCTTTAGAAATTACCTGGATGCTGAAATGAACAAATGCGTTGTTTTGTATCAAGTTCTTCGGGTGAGTATGTTTATCGGTTGATAACAGCTCACATACGTGAAGTCCATTATTCTTGGCTGTTGTTTGAAAGTTCATCGATTGACACCAAGGAACCCCAACACAGGCAAAGACACACTCCATTTTATCAGGAACTTGAGTGGTTTGTTGCTGAATGTCTTTGGTGTGGATGGGAAAGGACAAAATGGACGCAGGAAAAGCATCAAAAAGCAAACCTTTGTCCTTGTTGAGATAGTCGTCCTGTTCAGTACATGTGATGTAGTGTGCTTTATACAAAAGCAGTACTAAAGCTAACCAGTTCATAACGAATGGATACTGATTCGACCTTCGTACGTAAAGGGAAGGAATAACGAAAATGATAAAAGTCGGCACAAGCAACGGTTTTAATTTTACTTTCAATTGTTTCATCTCCTCTTACAAGCTAAAATTAAAAGGATGTGAAATAGAATGCCAAATTTGCTCTCCATCCGCCCATTGATCGAGTATTAATTAGTAGTAAATATAATAGTCAATCGTTCGAGATACCTGCTTAATTAATAAAACGTCGCTCATTTATATTCTAATTAATTTTTTGGCTACTAAAACGCCAAATTTGATCTTCATCCGGCCATTGATCGGAAAAATATGAATTAATAGTAAATATACTAATGTATAGTGTAATTTGAAGCAATCGTTCGATACCTGCTCATTCAATAAAACGTTTATCTTCTAAAGTATATGTTAAGTACCTTAATGTTAAATATTTTTGTCAATCCAGATGAGATTCACTCCTATAATACTAGATCCCGCACACTTTTAAAACTTTTATTGAAAATGTTCAAGACTTGAAAAAAAAAAGCGTTCTCTCTCACGTGTAGGTTTTAAATTTTGGAATAAAATCCCAGAACATTTACTAATTTTAACAAAATTTTGAACTTAAACAAATGCTTATCGGGATTTTAAAAATAAATGGTTTTCATTTTGGAATCTCCCAGCTTCCATTCGCAAGAAGTATGCCATAATTAGTATTGAAAAACTACTTGATAGAAAATGTACCTTTTAAATTTGTATTAATTAGAAAAGCCTATATCGTAAGTAAGTAATACTTTTAGTAAAAATACACAGGTGATTATTGAAAATCTCGCGCGCTGATTGGACGAGAAACTCACACTATCACACGATAATCACCGCCAGCGATCATCCCAAATGGCGGCCAGCCGCTTTGTTGCTGTTACCGGAAAAAAATGTCTTTTATCTTCTTTTTTACTTCAGTGAATATCGGGGAATATTTACTAAGACGCGAGCCTGCGAATAATTGTTAAGTATTGTAAACATTTGATATAATTTATCATTAATTAATAGCAATTGTCCTCGAATAATTATCTATAAACTTTTTTTTACTTATTTCTTCACCTTTTTCCTCTAGTTCTAACTTAACTAAGGCCGCACTTACCCAATAACGGACGAATTTTTAATCGTAATTTTAAGTTGTACGTTTAGGGGTTCCGTTCACAAGGGACTGAGCTATCCAAACGGAAATACCGTACGCCTAGCCGTGCAAATTTGGGAAGCCGGAAACGGTTTGCTTTGCGCATGATATCCGGTTAAGTGTAAATGGTATGTACAGGTCAAATTTTTGACCAGTTAGAAATTCGTCAGGGACAATGTAGACACAACCTAATAAGCACATAGATGGAATGGGGAAGACAGCACACTGGATATACTTTCTATCTCGTATTCGCACACATCCTCCTGACGGAATTAAGCGGCTTGTTAATACTCTGATCATATCTCAACTTGATTACTCTAATAGTTTACGTTATGGCCTTCCAAATTATCAGATAGAAAAGTTACAGAGAGTGCAAAACACTGCAGAAGCAGCTGCGCCGGATCGATTGGTGGAAGGCACAAAACGCTCAGATCATATTACACCCGTACTAGTTGAGTCGAGGGTATTGTTTAAGATTAATCATGTCCTACAAGATCCTCCATGGACTTGAGCTGGTGTCTCTCATAAAAAAAGCATCACGCGCGCTTCGCTTGTCTTACCAATGAATATGTTTTTAGTTCCTCAACAATCTACAATAATCACGTAAGGCGATCGAAGCTTTATTCATTCAGCTCCTAAGTTGTTCTCAAGGAAATTAGTATAGCAGATTTCCTTTTCAAATTTTACGCGAAAATAAGAAAGATTATAGCTGAGTTGAAATGGAACAAAGTTCAGCATTATTTTTGAAAACGGCGAAAAGGCCAGGCTACCAAGTTATGTTGAAAATTTTATATATCGCTGATATACATAATATTTTATACCTCGCTGATATACATAATAGAAATACTCGTCTTAAGAAATATAACTTCAGGTGCCCCCTCTTTCATCGTCAGACCGAGGGTGGTAGAACTTTTACTGTTAGAGCCATTAAATTATGGAACAGTATGAACAATGACATTAAGCAATCACAATCAATTAAGGGCCTCAAAAAGGGTTTGTACGTTAAGTACTTAGGATATCAGAAAGAAAGTTTAACATTTTATTAGATTATTAGATCAATTGTATGAAAGTCATGCTCATTTTAGTGACGATGTAATGCGTTTGTTCTGAGTCATGGGGGGCTCCGTGCCAGCTTCACCCTGGGTTTTCCAGGTTGCGGCCTGAGGACTTGGAGTGGAGCTGTGCTGCGGTGCTCTTGGCTTGGAGGAAACGTCTTACGTAATTAATATTTTTTTGATTAGAGATTCCTCAATTTTATTTATTTTTTATTCATGTTTAGTTTGTTGTTAAATTTTGTTGATTCGTTTTCATTTTTATAATTTTCAGAGGGCCACTGGGTTTTCAGTACAATGTGTTTTTATTGTAACTGTTGTGTGTCCCCTCTTTAAATAAAGTTTTATTATTATTATTATTATTATTATTATTATCAATATTATTATTATATTTCAATAATTTCCCAGTCGCTTTATTTAGAGTAAAACTCATCCTCAACTTTGTTCCAAATTATCTCAGCTTATTTTTTAGGGTCAAACCGACCAAATGTACACATTTTCTGTCTTTTTTAAATGAAATATGACAAAGGTAAATACGTAATACCCCCCTTTAAAAAGAAACAAAACATATCCATGTGATACTAAAAACAATAACAATAATCTTCTTATGCATTTTAATCATCCTCAATTAGATCTCTCTTTTTTTGGAGAAGAAGAAGAAGAAGAAGAAGAAGGAGAAATCGTAAGAAACAGATAAATACCGTCACTTCAAAAATTTGGTCGAGTTTACTATAAATGAAAAATTGCAAGACCTTCTCGTACAATTTGTTAATAGTCGTGATGTTTTGAAAGTTCTTCGATTAAAACTGCTCGCCTAAAGGCTCTTAAAAGGCTAAAAGTTCATACATATTAAAAACGAGTTGCGATTTTCTATACTTATACATAGAGGAAGAAGATTACGAATCAATTTTAAACTTGACTTTTCGTTTTTAAAGTTTTGATTTTAAAATTTGTGACGGCAAGTTAACTCCAATTTTCTCGACCTTTTAACATCACTTTCAAGAGTGAAGAGATCAATTGAACTGCAAGTATAAGTTATAACAATGTCAGAAAATAAATTCAACTAAATCCCAAAATAGGGCTATTTCAAAGCAAGAATTTTTCTTCGTAAACTTAGTAAAAAAATAATTAACCTCGATTTGGAGGCTATAATGGCATTGTATATTACAGATAGTCATTAGCCTGAAGTAAGGCTAAAGTATAGGACATATAGGAATAACTTAGGCAATTTATGATTATACAAAACCAAAATTGCCAATAGTCCTAACAACAACGAATTGTTAGAAAAAAATCAACAAGTCGAAATTTGGGGTAAATGAAACTAGCTTATATGTTCAAATACTATTTTCAAGGAAAACAGACTGTAATCTAAGAAATAGAGTACACTCAAATGACGATCCCCCCATCCCATCTGCAGTATACACAAAATTTTTGTCATGTTCAAAGCATAGTGTACATAGAAGTTTATTATCCAAAATGCTTCTAATCCTCTAGACGTGAACGCTATGACATACTGAATATATTATCTTAACGAAAAACATCTTCTTTTTTCTAATTTTTAAACATTGCCATCATTCTATAGTTTTTAGCTGCTATAGTTCACTATTCTTTGCAAAGCACACTTGCAGATTTCAGTTTCGGCTTAGTGTGAATTTGAAGATAAACATCCGAGCTGTAGAGTTTGTTTTCATGTTCACTAAACAACATGCTGCAAACCTCTTGTTCCACTGTTTAGAAAATATAAAATAAACACAAAAACGAGATTGAGTTGTGTATTATTATAGTTTATGTAAGCTGTCTCTCAATGAATCACATTTTCTATCTACACCTATTTCAAAAAACGTTGTCGATCGGATATCATCTGAAATCGATATCTGAGACTGAGAAGCCTCACGCTACAATTTAATGTATATACAGCCGAACAACGTAGATTCCTTTTTGATTGGAAAATGAAGAATGACTAAGTTAGAAATGCGTTCTTCGTATTTTACCAGAAAAAAATGGAGTTGTTAATCCATTAAGATTTTTGTGAATTCTACTCGGTGCCTAACAGTTCAGAAGACAAATACTTTTGACCGATAAAAAAGAGGGTTTGATAGTGAGGTAAGAGAATATTCAATGATCTACTTAAATCCAATTAATAAAAACGCACAAAAATTTATGAATATATTTTTTATTTGTTTTTCTGACTAAATTTGCTTTTGCTTTGGATTCTCACCTCCACAATAGACCCTTTTCGAATTCTAAATTACCGCTGTGTTCCTTGATTACAGACTCATTTGCACAGGGTTAGCCTCGTAACAGTGTTTAAATATTCTCAAATACCAACGATAAAGTAAAGAATGCACAACTTCAACAATACAAACATCTTGAAACTCGACGGACCTTGACTGGAACACGTGAATATTCTACACAAACTCGAGGCTTACCTTGAGTAAGTGAGTCTGTAATCACGAAACACAGCGGTAATTTGGAATTCGAAAGGTGTCTATTATTGTTTTCAAACGATGTTCCCCATAAATGTATACTTTGTAGTAATAATTTTATCGGGATGTCATGGATAGTATTGATATGATTTCACTTGTAGGGCTTGTCTGGTAAGCAGGAAATCTTCGTGTTCTATTTCCATTGTTTTCGTCACGGCCACGCGTCAGATCAGGACAACACTCACGAACGATGAAATTGGGCAATAGACTTCCATCGATCTATCGGTACCTTAGTTGCGTACTCTGATTGATGCTAGTGTATTGCCAATATGTTGCGACTGTTGTCTCGGTCAACGCGTTGCAATAAAAACAGCATTGACATGTGGTGTGAGTAAGGTCACGTGTAGTAGGGTATATCATGTATACACACCCCTGTGTATAGATATCTCATAATGATGATCACGTGGTGTAAATAAGGTCACGTGTAGTAGGGTATATCATGTATACGCCCCTGTGAATAGATATCTATTAATAATAATCACGTGGTGTGAGTAAGGTCACTTGTAGTAAGGTATATCATGTATACACGCCTCTGTGTATAGATATCTAATAATGATAATCACGTGGTGTGAGTAAGATCACGTGTAGTAGGGTATATCATGTATACACGCCCCTATGCATAGATAACTAATAATGATAATCACGTGGTGTGAGTAAAATCACGTGTAGTAGGGTATATCATGTATACACTCCCCTGTGAATAGATATCTAATAATGATAATCACGTGGTGTGAGTAAGGTCACGTGTAGTAGGGTATATATATCATGTATACACGCCCCTGTGCATAGATAACTAATAATGATAATCACGTGGTGTGAGTAAAATCACGTGTAGTAGGGTATTTCATGTATACACGCCCCTGTGCATAGATAACTAATAATGATAATCACGTGGTGTGAGCAAGATCACGTGTAGTAGGGTATATCATGTATACACGCCCATGTGCATAGATATCAAAAGTGTTTTTTAGTTTTGATCATGTTTGATTAGAACATTCAAAAGTATTTTAAGTCACCTCCAGTAACTAGAAAACCATAGACGTTAGATGTGAGAATAGTTATTAGTATGCATGTGATCTGAAATGGTCTTAATTGCTTTTTTCTTCATATAGTTCTATGATAAGTTATTTGACTAACCATTTTAATGTGTTAGATGACTTGTTTCATGATGAAATATTGATTGTCACGAAACCATTGTTGATTTGGTTACCTCCTGTTACACCATTACAACTGGTACCACCACAATACGATCCCCCACCCCCACCGGCTTGTTGCGATGCTCTACCACTTCCTCCCCCAGAGTACCCTCCCCCGCCTCCAGATGCTCCGTTATCTTCTGACCCACCCCCTCCCCCTCCGAATCCTCCAACTGCACCAGGGGCAGGTCCACCGTTATTACCACTATTCATTTTCCCAGCAAGGCCACCGACCCACCCTTGAAGACGTGATCCACCTCGGTCACCGTGTGAAGTGCCTGATCTTACACATCCCTGCTCATTCCAACCAGCACCAACCCCTCCATTGTAATTTCCACCAGAATTACACGCTCCCGGGCCACCTCCACTGCCTCCTGCATATAATGTACTCGATCCCACGCTGGCTGCACCGCTCGTTCCTGCTTGACCGTCAACACCGTTGTAACCTCCCGATGCTCCTCCACCGCCACCAGCAGCAATAAGAAGCGAGTTGCTTGTGGTATACACGAAACTGCCTCCTCCACCACCAGTACCGGCGTTATCTTCAACAGACAAACCAAGCTGTGCTGCAGTCTTTGTTGTTGCTTGCCCTCCTTTCACTTCAACTGAGTTTCCTCCTCGATGACCGACTACAATATTCAGTACAGTGCCAGAGGATAATTGAAATAAGCCTTCCATGGTAGCACCTCGTCCACCATAGTACGTTCCTGGATTGGTACCATAGTCGTATGAATGATTACCACCGCGTGCTCCTCCTGCGCGTATCAGGTATTTCCCTGTACTTGGCACAGTGTATGACTGGATAGTGCCAGTTCGTCCAGTACCAGTAGCAGAGAAACTTGTAATTGGTTCTAAAAGAGAGATTGAATAGGATTGGATAAGTGAAGTTATTCGTTAGACTTAGAAAGTGTTAGAAAGTTTGCAGTATAAAAATTTCAAGCGGATCGATTTCCACTCGAAACTGGAATTAAAATATTAGGAGTATAGTTTTCTAATAATAGCAATCATCGAAATATCAACAGTCTTCTGGCAAAGTTTCAGCGCGATTTGAGAGAAGAGCGGATTTTGAAAAAACCTGCTAAGGCGGCCTCAAATCGCGCTGAACTTCAACAGAAGACTGAATGAAGTAAAAGCAACAACTGCAGCAAGTTTAATTTTGAGGTTAGTTTTGAGCGAAACATTTTATTTTTGTCATGACTTAATCATAACTCCCATACATTCCCTTATAAAACATACAAAGGAACCTTGTTTGGGCTGCCTGTGTCATTCACACCTAAACATGTTTAGTTAAACTGTGTTTTCATTAGTAAAAAATTGAGAAACTAGAAACCTACACTATAATGAAAAAGGACAAAGGATATCTTACACGCATTATTTCACCAAATATTGTGCAGTGTTTGTAGATATATAGTTTTTCAAACCTGTTTAGTTAAACCACTTTAAAACATCTTAAACCTTGGTGTGAATGAGTTGTAAGCTTTATTATGTATGTTCGGAAATAGGCGCAAGCAAAGATTTTATAAAACGCGTTAAGGACGAAATAGTTCATTTTATTTGGAACGGGAAAAAACCTAAAATTCAATGACAAAACTTTGATTGCAACGAAAACGGAGGGAGGACTTAAACTCTCTGATGTTGAAAGTATGCTTAAGGCATGCAGCCTCTTTAATTGGATAGTTGAATACGCGATAAGCACTTTTAGATAATGGAAAATTATACCACTGATAAATTTAGAGAAAGTAGGAGGAATTACTTGTGTACAAGATATCACTGAATTACCTAATGACCTACCCAAATCGCATGAGAGAGTTCTAAAAGTCTGGGCGGAGATCTGCCATACAACAGTAGATGAAGGAGACCCTATATAAATCTATCTTGAAGCAACGTTTGTGGAAAAATGTCTTTATCAATATTAATTGCGGTGTTAGTTGAGTAAGAAGATTTCTCAGGGGTAATAAAAGTGGAACAATGTCTTCATCAATATTAATTGTGGTGTTAGTTGAACAACGCCCAGGGCAAACGTCGGACTAACGTCGCACTCGGCTCACTTGTATGATTCTTAAAACAAAAGAATATTGCTTATCAGGCTCAACTGTAAAACAACTATTAAATACCTCTTTTACAGGTATAAGGGTGACACGCAGAACAAGTGACGTCAACCCATTTGTACCCATATCTCGGCCCTAGAGTATGGACACAGTGTTGGTTCCTTCGGAGCATGTCTGGCCGGTTTGGTGCCCAGTAAGTAAAATTCACTACACTTCCATCGATCCATGTAAAGTTTCCGTTGTTCCGAATATCCTCCAGTCCAATCCATCCAGTTTCTCCACCGTGTCTATGTTGAACGTAAATGTTGTCTTCCTGGCTTGTGATGCTTGTTAAGCTAGCGTTATGACTGAGACAGCTTGACTGTGCTGCTTGCCACGTGGCACACGACGAGTTGATCAAGTAACAGAAACCATCGAAGTACGTCCATCCTTTACCACAAATATCTAGTAAAATAGAGAGAGATTTCAAATCAATGCTTACATACATGAAAGGAAGCCATGGCAAATCCCAACTGCTTTTCTTGAATATATGCTCTAGTTGCTTCAGGCCGTGCTGTATTTTGCAAAATAATGCATCAATATCCATTTAAACTTAAGAGAGGATGTCAGCAAAAATTCGATCACACGCCGGCAACAGTCGAAAAATCGAATTCGCTCATACTTTGTTGGTATTAGGAAGTAAGACCCTGAGGCAATAGTCTATTGCAAACTACACGACGCGATTTGTGTCTGGGGTGGCCGCGTAGTAATGCAAACGGCGGTAGCCCTCTGATGAGAACCAAAATATACTCCAACTTCGGGGGTCTCGCTGCTTTTATAAATATTCTTTATGGTCCAATAAAGCCTACTCCTAAAGAAGCTAAAACATATAAGGATATTTTCAGTCAGGATTTGTCTTTGTAAATACGTGACATGTAAAGGTGTGACGCGGTAGCATCAAAAGCCATACCCACTTCTTTTAGAATGCCGCGCGGTCACGAACTTTGGGTAACGCAACGCCGCTATTATTAGAAAAACAATTGACTCCGAAAAAAATGATAATTTCTTGAGGATAATTTTAATCTTATTAATCCATCTTTTCACACTACGTATTATTATAGTAGTTCGAGCTAGTAGTTTTCTATTTTTTTTTAAATATTTTTTTACTATTTAGAAAATGATTTTAAATTCATTCGATTGTACCCAAAGGCCGATTTTTCTTCGGAATTTCTCCAAATCTCCATTACTCGTTACAGAATATAAACCCCAAAATACCACTTTACTCACGATTAGAACATTGTTTTAACTTCCAAATTTCTAAATATCGACCTTTCAGTTTTATTTAGCACATGTTTAAAATATTTTTTGAAAGTTCTTTATATTTCATAGATTTTATAAAGCCAAGACAATGTTAAAAACAGTTTTGAACAATGAAGCCCATACACATTTTTTTTTACAAAGGCACGCTTGGACCTCGAATTTGGAGGGTATTTTGGCTCTCTCTGAGGGTCATTTATTGACAATTTTGTTTTTCTCATTTTTCTCGGAAATAAAGCGGTATTTCGAAAAACGAAGTATACCACGATTTGATTTCGCTATAGGTCACCTTATACTAGAATATGAGCAAAATCGATTTTATGGCTGTTGCCGGCAAATTTCGATTTTGTTTGATTTTTGCTGACATTTTCTTTTGAGTACAAATGTAATACTAATAATCTGGTAATTTTTCAGCTAATGAGTAGAATACCTGATACCACGACATAATGCATTATCACCGGATCGTACGTATTAGCATAAAGCTCCTTCATACAAACACGGAAGTATCGAGATGTGATTTTCTATTAATGAGAAAATAAGTTTTAGTTTAATACATTTAACTGCTAGAAAAAAAGAGTTGACTTGGAGCAAATCATTGTTTGATGATATATGGTTTTGAAATTCCAGACCAAGTATAAACAAATAATGATCTAATTTATTTATGTTGAGCCGTCAAAAAGTGTTCTGTATTCAACTTTTTTAGATCCTCTTCTTTTGTTAAGCAGCCTTTTTTTTTTCCCATTTTATATCTACTACTTCTATTCCTATTTTGTCCATCATTTTGTACCCCAGTTGTCCATCATTCTTCTCTTTCCCAAACCTGCTTAACATTCTGTAATAAGATCCAGTGAGTAATAATATCAACGACGTTTGGGGGTACGTATTCTTTTTTTGTCATACCTCAATCCAGGCAGATATTCCATTACATTGTGGGTTCTTCCGTCCACCACCTGTACGGTGTGTTGGTGTTACCATGACTAAAGGTTGCTTGGTGTAATTGTTTCTTATAGTCAGGTTAACGGTCTGGAAAAATATAATATTTTTTTGTTGTGTGGTTAAGCAAAAGTATACTTAGAAGTGAACACCCCATGCCATGCAATGATGAAATTTTGTTTTCAGCACATTACCTTGCAAAATGCGTAATTATCAGATTGCTGAGGTGTGTAGTCATTGGGGAAGTTAACGCTACCGTATTCAGAGAACAATGGACGATGTAGAATCTCGAATGCAATCCAGTCCTGTATGAGATATAAAGGTGTTTATTGTAATTTTCTTTCTCCTCCTCCTGCTCCTTCTTCATAATTAGAGACACTTAGATTTGTTAGTTGCGGTGCTCGATAGCTCGTGCGCACCCATCGTCTCGTTTCACTACGAATTCTTTTGGAAGCTTTGTAGAAGCTTTGTAGTGGTGAAAAGAAGTGCAATAAAAGGATTTGCTTTAGATTTTTCACAGTATATTTCATTGGAGCTGTCATCAGGCTTAAAGCATTTTATATTTTCCAGTGGTTCCACATTGTTTTCTTGCTCACCTTGCAGTGAGCAGTGATCAGATCGTTATTCATGTTGACCTAAATGTTTTATGATCGTTAGCGTGAGTACGAATACGAAAAAAACGCGCTAGCTCATACTCCTTCTTGTACTCATTGTCGAAACTAACTGCATGCCAAATATATTTAATAAGCTGTAGCAAATGAATGACGTTCTTATCGCTTCTATGCACCTATATGTCAGGTAACTGTTCGCTAACCAATCAAAATATTTCTTCACACATACATATCCAAAAACTGGCTTACCACACTGATATCTTCATGTACGCCGTCAAAGTTCTGCAGTTCTCTTAAGCAAATTTTAAACGACGAAGAACCAACATCCTCTATCCAAACGCTCGCAGCATCATGTTTCAGGCCTCTTCGTTGATGTTGCAGTGTGGCTAACACTGTGGGAGAGCTAGAGAACTTGCCCTGTATGCGATACGTATATCAAAAGTAGCTACTTTCTTCCTCTTCAAACATATGTTCCTCTTACAGAAACTTCAACAACAACTTAATTTGCACTCTCAATGTATTTACAACCAAACAACAAAACGGAAAAAAAGAAATTTCCAGAAGGGCAAACAACTACTCAAAATAGCTAGAACAGCTAAATGATTAAACAACAATTTGGGATCGAATCAGCTTAAAGAGCAAGAATCTTCTGAAGATGAAATGCAGTTGGAACAGGCGTCATTTTTAATAGAGCGCAATTAATAGTTCGCATTAGTTGAAATAGATCATAGATATTTTGAATGTTCCATTGACTTTCATTTAACGTTAAAATACGATACATACCGCAGGAAACAGAACAGTCCTGCACGTCGTACCAGTCCACCATCGTGTGAACTGTTCATTTCCGGTAACTCCACCGTTAGGTGCTCCTTGATAGGCTATCCAATCAACTGATTCCATATCATATGACGGATTATCATTCCTACCTGTCCTGGAAATACACGCAGTAAAATTGTCCATATTCACGTTTTCTGTCCAAGTTACTGTAGCTTCGTGTACCTTGGCCGTCGGTAAAGCATTGACATAGTTCACCGTCAGTTGGATATGTAAGGGTTTGTCGGGATAAAAAGTGTAGGGCTTGAGCGACACGATCTCGCAATGAGTGTCTGACCATGGAAAGTCTTGCTGACGAAGAAAGTGTCTCCCTTCGTCCAATGGAAATCCTTTTGAAAAACATGCCAAAAATATTGATATGTGAGATATTAAGAAGTATCTTTTGCAGAAAGAAGTCGTTCTCAACGTTACCTTGGCAACCTCCAGGGTGATAATAGGTGAAATTTTCTCTGGTTCTGCATATCTCTCTCTTCATGATGCACATGTTGTCAAATGTCTGTCCATTGGTTGCACAAACAAGATCTTGATATGTGGGGCATTCAGCAATACACACACACTGGGCAACACCTGGTGACAATGCTTGGCAGATTCCAAAGTAGTCACACGTTTTGTTGATGCATGGATCAAGGTCTAAAAATATTATACGTATATAAATAAGGTATCTATCTTTTTCATTGTAAGAGTGGAAAAGATAAGCAGTACTTACCACCAAATATCAAGTAATCAACAGTCACTGGATGATGCTTGCGATTCAATCCAACCAAGTCCTTCACACAAGCTCTAAAGTAAGTCCCCGTTATTTCCTATGAAATAAGGAAGTGAATACATTAAATGATTTCTGACCTATATGTTTTGAAAATAACACATCATGCCTCATACTTATGTTCGTTTCCACCCATTGAACAGTAATCTATCAGTAAAAATCTATGAAAAGGAACATTCGTCGCAAAGGGCTATTATATTTTCTAAGTAAGGAATATGTCACACTTATTCTCCGAAGTCGAATTGATTATCGGTAAATATTCACTGATATTCACTTAACCTTCCGCAACGAAATTGTTAGTACCTCGTTCCAGGCTACGATGGAGTTGTGTTCTGGTGGCACCGCGTTTACATTACTGCTGTCGTACTCATGACTTGGAGTGAGGACAATCGATGGAGGTGAAAAGTAGAGATCGGTAAAGTTGACGATCTGAAAAATTGTAAGACACACTGTGTAAGCTGTCAATTGCGAATTAGGTTTTAAGTCTGTATTATTTTCAAGAATTATCAGTCTAACTCGTTTTTAGTTTTGTCTCCAAAATACCTGGCAAAATGCGTCGTTGTCGTCTTCACTCGGTTGAAGAGAATTTGGAAATTGAAGAGCAATGATCTCGTTATGAAGCCAAGAGAGTGGAACCTCAATGAAAGCCATCCATACCTAAGAGGAAAAGAAGAATTCATCTTTGCATAATAATAAACAACTTAGGGACGGGAAGGAGAAAAGAGGTGAAGTAAATAAGATGATAAGGAATTAAAATGCATGATGCAGTAATATACCACTTCAATATCCTTGTGACGTCCATCAAACGTTCTTGCTTCTCTCAAACAAATCGTAAATTCATCTCTAGCGATGTGTTCTACCCATACAGCAGCAGCATCTTGCCTTTTGTTCAGTACGTTGTGACGAACTGTGATGAAAACTTTGGGCTTGTTTGTGAACCCCTTTGGATTGATTTAAAATAGGCTAATTAAGGTGAAGCTTCAAATGTACAAATTATAAAGTATTGGAATAGGTTTCGAATAGACGTTCTAAGAGAATACAAGCCATTATTAAAAACAAATTGCTTAGTCACCGAACCAACCTGTGATAGAGGTACGCGGTTACATTGTGTTCCTGTCGTCCAGTCGTTGAACCTGGTACTTCCTTCAGCCACACCTGATTCAGTCACTTGATATGCAGCCCAGTTCACTCGTACAGTCCCCTCGAACCCAGTCCCGCTCTCAAGCACACACACCCTAAACCCACTCGTAGTTACAGACTCGGTCCACGTAAATCCTACATCATGCACACGTGACGAGTTTGATCCCAAACTCAAAGATATTAAGACTTTCATTGGATCACTTCCAGTAAAGGATAATGGGAAGGTTACTGTCTCACAGTAGAATCCATCGACAGCTGAGCGTCCGATCTGTATTTTCCCGTGCTGTAAGCCTTTAACAACAGATTCAAATAATGAAAACTGTACATTAAAAAGGAGACATAATCACCTATGTCATATCATGTAATTTGAAGATTACTATTTAGGTAGTTTTGTCGAACATTTTCGAACTTAATTAACAGTTCATCTTCAGGATAATTTGGTTTAGTCCTGAAATTGAACTGTTAAGTTCGAAAACGTTCGACAAAACTACTTAAATAGTAACCTTCAAATTATATGGGACATAAAAAAAAACATAATAATAAACTTTACGTATTACTGATTATTTTATATGTTAGCTTCAGATTTTACGGATACCGTAGGCTTCACATAAATTTTTTTGTTTTTGTTTTTTGTTTGTTTGTTTGTTTTTTCGTTGCAAGCGTCAGAATCCTGGTTTTACCCATAAATAGCTAGAAAAATCAACTAGCAGTAGAACATTTTCGAACTATATCTTTTCCTAAATGAATTTTCGAAACGAATGCAAAAGTTGAAAATTACTTTTATTTTAAGCGTATTTTTCTGCATGATAGTTTTTAAGTTTTGAAAAAAAAATTGATCCGTGTATTTTACAGCCATAAGCATCCTCATATCTTGTGAAAAAGACAATCGAAGTTTTCTATCTTTTTCACTCTTTAGATCGTTTATAGCGGGCTTTTCCCCAACTCTCCCTAATACGATAAAAAAGGGTTTCTTACCGCTAACAGCGCCAGCAGCAAGCACGAAGAGCACTACAGCAGCAATTTTTGCCATAGCTGATAATGGTGGTTCACCGTAATGAGTTTTGGATGCTTGAGGTAGCCTTATTTATAGTAATGGCAGTAAGAATGACGTAACTTACGTCTTTGATCAACAACAATATTCTCAAAACCTTAAAACTTGATTCAAGCCTAGTAAACACACGATAAATCACATTCCAAACATTCATACATACATACATACTTTTATTTGTTAAAGCAGGTTAGCTAAACTACGCAGCCACAGGCTGATGTGGACCTGCTGTCTAAACTAATTACAATAATATATAAATAACTGAATAGAAATTTCTAAAAGGCAAGAATATAGAAAATCAATTAAAATGTACTTATTTTTGTTAGAATTATTCAATAGATAAATAAATAGAAATTCAATAAATAAATAAATGTTTACGATGTTGATCGAAGTGTGTTTCTAAACGTCTAAATATGCGATTCCTTTAGGAAATGGAAAAGAATATAATACCTTTATTTAAACACGATAATATTTAAAGCTAGTAAAAGCTTGTGGGGTCGTGCTTTCTCCTTTTGATGGAGAAGTTCTATTTTGATTGGATACCATGAGCTTCGTGTTGTTTGTTTACGGCAAGAAGTGAAATTTTACCAAGTAGTAGTAATATAAGTAAAGGCTACTTAACAATCTATTTTATAGTTCATGCAAAACCGAAAAGTCCTGTCAAAAAATCAGCGTTTTCCTAAGTTACTTAAAAGTTTTTAAAAAATATGTAAATAGAAGCATTTTTCTTGCGGTATCCTACACCAAGATGAAGTCATTGTTTTGTGATTGGGTACTAATGATAAAATTCATCACAAGTGATTTTTCTCAAATCCAACAGAGTCATATAATGCACTTTTTCCTAAGTTACTTTAAAGTTTTTTTGAGGAACATGTAAATAATAAAAGGTTAACTTAAAGTGCATATGACACGAAAACTTTTTTATCTTAAAAATGTGTAGTTTATAGGCATTAATAAAAATATCACGGTTAAATTCGTTTCGAAAACGTATTTCTCTAGAAATTTAAGAAAATTTAGCTCAAGTTGTGACGTCATTTTGTTTACAAGTCTCCCGATTTAGTTGCAAATGCACGAAATATGTTTGAATGTAAAATCTTAATTTCAGGTAGTTCACTTTTCAGTTTCCCAACATTTGGAGAGTACTACGTAAGCTATCAAATGAAACCCAATAGAATTTGCTTTTTGTTGTTATTTTATACGAATTACAATTTATATTTAGTGCATTACTACCGAATCTAGAGTATGTGTCAACAAGATGAAGTCACATATTGGGATTAATTTTCTCAAATATCTCAAGAAATAAGCTTTTGAAACAAATTTCATTATGATATATTTATTATTACTAACAAGCTGTACATTTTAAACGATGAAATTTTTTCGTGTCATATACACTTTAAAAATACTCCAATACTTTGATTTAAGGTAGTACCGGATCTTCAAAATTCTTCTATGATTATTTTTAAAATTCTGTCATTTGAAGTTTATTTTTAGGGTATTCAAATAATGAAAAAAGAGAAGGGGGTTATCGTATTGGTTATCGAGATATAAGGCTCCAAAAAGGAGGGATTTTTCAGTTTTCTCCGCGTTTTTGCCGAAAATCTGCCTCTAATAAATTCGAATTACTCGAATCGATTTAACAAACAAAAAACAGAAAACTGTTTTAAACTATAGGTGTTGAGTCTAGAAAACATATCTAGATAAAAAAAATCCATCCAATCTTTTGCAAGTAGTGTGAAAAGTTAATTCTAGAAGCAAAATTGCTTGTAATTCGGTGCAGTTATATGCGAGTGTAGTTGTAAAAATGTTGAAAATTCATAACAATCTTAACTATGAATTTTTTTCTTTCCGCACTAAATCCAAAGAATATGATATCTAGCTCCGAATGAAAAGAAAAAAATGGTTATCACCGTACTAATAGCCGAAGTTTTTGGTCAAAAAACACAAATCCTGTCCGCGCGGGACTGGGTTCTAGTACATTTACCTCCGTCTGAAACATGTCAAAGCGTCTTTGTAATCTCCAGAGAGTCTAAGACGTTTTTCGAATTGATTTTGAGAATAACATGTCAAATCCATTTTTTGTTACTTCATTTTTATATTTTTGTTACTTATGAACATGTTTTGAATCCAAAAAGTGATCAAGTCAGGCAATGAAAATCTAAGCATGTTTTTAAACATTTCGTTTTTGCCTCAAAAGTTCCATTAATTAGCGAAATACTTTGTTAAGTTATAGAAAATGATTCAACTTCTGACATTATTTAAATCAATTTTCAAAACAGCGCAAATAAAGGGTAAAAAACGAGATGTGCGAAATGGATGCGTAGTAGCAAGGGCCCGGAACTACCTTAATAATATAATGAAATTTTTTACTGAAATTTGTTTTGTGCTATAAATCTAAACACTGCACATTCTCGATCCTTGCAATAGTCTACATCCATCCAATTGCAAAGCTATTTTTACTTTGATGTCAATACTTACTTTACTTTTTCGCTAGGATCTAGCTATTATAGCGTCTCATAATAATCAATTGACCTGTTTTGTTTCAACAGGCCATTCACGGATCGATCCCGTTACTCAACCTCAGCCTCGTCAGCGTGTAATTATTCTTTAGAATTTGACTACAGTCCGCAGTAAAGAAAGGAATTTACACATCAACGAACAATTGAAACACTTAAAAATTTCTCAGGTTGTAGTAGGCAATTTCTAAAGAATATATTACACGCTGACGAGGCTGAGGTTGAGCTGCGGGATTTGTAAAATAGTCTATTGCTTGGCTTGCTTATTCCCCTGATCTATTCAGGATTTTGAATTCTAGTCGTAGAAACAGTCGTAGTTTTATTAGATAGGAAGGTTCTTGAATAAAGTATCATTTAAAAAGAGAAAGCAACATTGATCCGACGCCAGCGGTCGAAAAACCTCTAAGGTGTATATTAAGTCTGTGACGAGCGAGCAATCGAGGTGGTAAAAAATATGGAGGGTTAGGTGGTTGGATAGAGGTTTTTTATATGGCTTTTTCAAAGTTTTTATGCAGATATCAGTAAAAATGTGAATTTTCGTGAACAACTTAACATCGAGAAAATTAAGACTCGCTTTTTAATACGGCGTTTGAGACATGAGACATGACTACGCAAAATATGTTATTAGTAGTTTACCCTATATTCGGATGGCTGATATCGTGGGCTCAAGCCCTGGCGGCAAAAACAGCAGGGGTCTCAAAATGAATACTGAAAGAGAAGTTATTGCCATAACTCTGGAAAAAAAAACATATATATATATCAAATGACCAGACCTTAACGTGGGTTTGATTAGTTTTATTTGTAAGAATGGCGATCGAGTCCCGATGAGCTAGAAATTGCAAACTTCACTAAGAGTAAAGTGACGATTACATCGACATATCTCGAGTTTTAAAAATGCATACTCTAGTCGATATTGTGCATTCTTTCCACCGCTATTTTTGTGCTTATTCCATGAAATCGTATTTGGCTTCTTGAGAAAGTGAGTGAGGCTTGGTTGAGTCGGGTTTATCAACTGGGATGGCTGTCCTAAACCTTGTGCACAGTCGATCTTTTATTCCTTTTTCTAATATTTTTCTTGACTAGATAAAAAACTTTATTGTTCTTGCTAGTAATCCGAGGAAATCTAACCAATTCCTGTCTACGCAAATTCTTTGCACGGTCTCCGCGCGGCAGATTAACACCATATCATAACCATATCACCGATATCTTTAGGTATTCCGCACCATTTACGACAGGTTAGTTTAATTCATGATTCATTTGGTTTAAAAACAAAACATAGGATTTAAAATGAGAATAGATAGATCTTCCAATCAATTAAACTAAACCTTTTTTAACAGTACTATGATGGAACAACCAAGAATCATTTTCCGATCGAATGGTGCGGTCTTACTGGGTGTCTTAGGAATCACTCGTATTGCAATGCTATGTCGGCTTCAGCTTAAAATGAAAACAATTGAAGTTGAATTTCTATTTACATGTTTCTTAAAAACTTTTAGGTATCTTAGGAAAAACTGCATTATATGTCTCTTTTAGGTTTGAGAAATAACCCTGTTGATAAAAGGTATAATGAATACCCAATTAAAATAAAGGGAAAACTTCAGCCTGGTAAAGATTACGTCGAAAAAACGACGTTCTATTGACATATTTTCTAAAAACATTCTAGTAACTTAGGAAAGCACTACTTTTTGACACGAAGTTTCAGTTTTGATGAACTAGAAAGCAGAATGTTTTCTGTTTATTGGACAAAGCTCTTACTTGGTCAAATTTACTTCCAGCAACAAACAACACAAAACTAGTGTCTGATGAAAATAGAACTTGTTCTTCAAAAGAAATTCCAAAATTATACGTTAAGAGATGAGAAAATTAAATTCGATCAGCATTATCAAGGGCGGATCCATCCAAAATTTTAGGCGGGAGAGGGGTGGGGGGCTAATCGAGTTTAGGAGGAGGGGGCGAGCTAATAGAGTTTAAGTGTGACCAATTGAGTTTAGGGGGGGCTAATTGAGTTTAGATGGGGCTAATTGAGTTTAGTGGGGGGGGGGGGGGGGGGCTCTCTGAAGCGCGGGCACTGGAATGTCAGCAGTCACTATTCAAAGTGAAACAAAGTGGACACAAACTGTTAAATAGAACCCTACTTCTTTTGAAATGAAATATATAGTTTTCTATTAAGATAGTAGACTGATTTCAAGATTAAAAATAAATGCAAAAAATTCAATATCTTGTCTCTTTCTCGAAGAAATAACCCCAGGGAAATAACGCGAATAATTTATAATTTCTTTTTACATTGAGCGAACTCACAGATCACAAGTGACCCACTAATGTAAACTTCCAAAGTTATGTCAGCACATACGATGGCCGAGGAGAGCCTGATTTCCGATTTTTTTACAATATTTTATTATTATTTAGTATTTTATTTATTTTTTAAAGTGTACAGGTGAGCAGCACAAATGAACAACTGATCTATCCTTAGCTTTTGTATTACTTTTTTATTACTCAGACGCGTTTCGTCTGTAATCAACAGACTACTACACGGAGTTTACGAATGAGTATTGTTACAACAGTTTATAGGGACTATTAACAGGAAATTACAAAACATACAAACATGTTGTAGCAGGAAAGCAAGTAAAATAGGCTAGGCAATAGTGGAATTTCTTAATTAATGTTATTTTATACGAACTTTTTTGGGCACATGGTTAGCGCTAACCAGATCGTCAACTTTACCGATCTCTACTTTTCACCTCCATCGATTGTCCTCATTCCAAGTCATGAGTACGACAGCAGTAATGTGAACGCTGTGCCACCAGAACACAACTCCTTTGAAGCCTGGAACCGGGTATTAATCAGATCTTAAATTCCAAAAATATCATAAATTACGTCGCGTAGATAAGATAAAATATTAAAAAAAAGAATTTTGAAAACAACAAAATACACTGCATGAAATAATGAAAATCCTGGAATTTCCGACAATGGAAATCTTTTTGAAATCTCACGTGTCATGAGTAATGAACGCAACGTATCATGATACGTAGAGTATAAGAGAATTTCTTGGTCTTGATACGTTGGTACATGGAGTGTCATGGGGTATCAGAATCATGATACTCTGTGTCACCGCGTGTCATTTAGTACCTGGATACGTATACCCGTACCACTGCGTGTCATACGTATCACGGTACAGTATATTTCGAGTGTCGTAATGTATTATTCTAATTTATTATATAATTACCAATGAAAAAGAAAATTAAAAATTAAAAAAATATATATATATATATTCACACGTGAAAATAACATTAAATTATTTTCAAGCGTGAAGATAACACCATTGCGATTGCTATTCAAAAATACACGGAAAGAATTGCCTGAAAAAAAAAAACATACTTCATTGATAATTATATGATAAACAGAATATTATATGGCCGCTTGGAGATACGAATTTTATGAAAATATCTTTCACGAGGGAGCGTAGCGAACGAGTGAGAGATTTTCAACACGAGAAGATCAAATCCTCTATTTATATTTATATTTTCAACACGAGAAGACCAAATCCTCTATTTATACTGCTGTCACTACGTGTTTCAAATTCGTATTGTTCTACGGAATTGAATTAGTCAATATATCTCAATTTTCTCTTTTCTCATGCCCTTGTAGCTTAGAATAAACTATACAGAGTAACGCAAAATATATGATATGGAGAAATTGATGACCTTGCTTATTTCTTTTGGACCTTGCTGTAGTGGTTCTAGATTATCCCGAGCACTATAGTCAAGATGCGTGACGTTCAAGTTCTAGATTATCAGTCTATTCAGAGTTCAGTCAGTCAATGATTTCACAATTCCACGCTGCAGGATTAATTTCACGATTTCAGGTTTTCACGATTTCAGGTTTTCACGAGTTCAGGTTTTCACGAGTTCAGGTTTTCACGATTCGCTAGAATGACAATTGCAAAACCTTCTATGAGAATATATTCTGTCCAAGAAAAACGGAATCATTATACTTACACATATGTGCTGTCCTGAAGATAAAATCATTCGAATTCCGGATTCATTTTTTAAAAACCACAAAAACTTGTCTACTCTTCCCTTTAACAACTCTGTCCCACTCCCACGAGCTCCTTCTCTCTCTCTCTCTCTTCCACAGTAAATCCACTTCTATCATGCATAAGCTATAACACTTGCATTGAATGATAACGAGTCTTATCATGGCCGTGTTCTTCCAAGTACTATTTTTGGAATTATTTGTGGAGATCCCCTAGACCACAGCACAAAAGAACAAGTCTCTGCCTACAGGTGAAGTTGCGACTCTTCTCTGCAAAGCGAGTGCTTGAACCTTCGGCCTTCCTCGAATGTCGGGGCGCCTTAAAAGGTCTTTTGTAGTTCCGAGGAACTTGACGGTGCCTTCACTTGACTGCATGGGAGGTTACTACCGGGACCCAAGGCCACAGATAACGCCGCCGCGCATTGATAGTACCTATTCTTTCGTCATGTGCAGCTGGTCGACGAGTACATCCCAACCCGTCACTATGAGCTAAGATTTGTGTCCCATGTGGGACCGGAGAACAACTTGCGAAAATCTCCTCTTGTAGCCGCATATTCATAGCATGTACCAATTCTTTCGTCAAATGCAACTAGTGACTGTTTCTTTATCCAATATGAGTTAATAGGTATATCACATACACAAAAATCTATAAAAATCTTTATACGCATGCGCAGTTTGGAAATTTGAAAAAGCGATTGTTCCTATAACGTAGAACCAAACAAAACAAATGAAAAAACACGAACCGAAAAATTGCAGGCTTGAATTACACGAATTACGGCTCTAAATACCCGAGACAAGAATCAAAGAAAAAACTTATGTATACATACACGTTAACACAGTGTAAAATTAAGATGTATCAGAATTCTTCAAGAAATGTTCATTTGGGGTCAGTTTTTTTATCTTGCATTGCATTTCAAAACGATAGTTTTTTTTTTAAATAATGAAGTAATAATATACTAACAGCTAGAATAAACTCCTGGTACAATACGAGACAATGTTATCATTTTTTCATCAAAAATACTATCATTGCAATTTCTGGATATACTATACTCGAATATCTAACTATAAACATCATCTTTATACAAACTACACAAGCTAGAGTGAAATCAGAAACCTTGAAATAAAGTTTACTGACAGTAAGACAAATTCAAAATTTCCCAGGTCAGTGACTCCACTCTCTCTTTCTCTGTCTATCTATGTTTAATATATATAGAAACATCAGTTTTATGTAAATGTATTCTCATCATATGTAAATACAGATAATGGATTAGGTAAAGCAACAGTAAATTTTATGTTGGTTTTTAGTGAATATCTGTTATAATTTATAACATTGTGGATTTTGGCAAGGGAATAATGACATTGACCTTTTCCTTTTGTCTACTTGATGCCAAGATTACAGTCTTAACTGCAACACAACTTTCCTGAATTCTAGCTACTGGCATAAAGTTAGCATATGGAGGGACAGAATACTCAAAGTCAGTAGACCAGACTTGAAGTGGAGATGAGTACCTAGCAACTACAAAACTTTTTACTTTTGTTCATGTTTAAGGAACGTTAAAATGTATAATGAAAGAAATAACGATAAGAAAAATGTAGATAAGATCTGTAATGTAAGGATCAGCTTTCACAACCTCCTGCGTATGTTTGAACAAGCAAGGACTTTGTCCTGACATCCGGTCTATGTCTGTCTCTGTCGGGATAAGAAGCAGGAGTGTGTTCACGTGCACGTTGTACGTCATAGCATTTCGAAATTCCTATTGGATGAAATTGCAATGGCGGGCTTTTTCATTATATCAATAGATGCAGAATCAATCACTTCATTCTTTCCAGTTCTGGCTTTTTGTGAGCAGAAGGTTTTCGATTTGTGAATTCACGACCTCTTTTGTGTACTGTAATTCATAACTTACATCTCTAATAGTCATCATGGTTCTTACCACAAGTTCTTTCTTTTCGGGAAGTGGAAATCGCACACAGACTACTACCTCGAGGTCTGATCGCAGTGCCTCCACGAATGATCAGGACCGGCGAGAAACAGTAGTGGTGAGTTCGCTGGAGTTGCGACAAATATTCGAAAGCATTAAGATATTGAGCAACACAGTTAAGGAACAAAGTGGCAAACTCGAGCAGTTTAACAACAATGTGAGTTTCGTGAAAGCTGAACTCATAAAGTTATCAACTACTATGGATGAGATGCGGTCCGAGCTTCCATTGATAAAGGAGGCGGCAAACGAACAAACTGGCAGCCAACAGTACGGACCAGTCCCTAAAGCAGTAAAGGTTAGACTTCAGAAAACATTATAGATTTTAAAAAAAATCATTTTCCTGCTCGATGTGTTAATTTGAAAAGATTTGTTATTCCAGTTTTATTCCAGTTTTAGTTTATTCAATTTACTCTAATTTATATATTACTGATTTAAGCTTATACCCTGGATGCGGCGCAGCTTATATTAAGCTTAGTATCAGGCAACTCTTAATTTATTGCTTAGATATGTTTGAATATTATGCAGTAATATTTTTTATCTCTATTTTAAAGGATGCCGTTCATTTACTGCATAACAAGCAAGAAGACAACAACAAGTTCAAAGGACAGGAAAGGTAGGTATTTTAGCACTTAAAAACTAAGTCAACACTGTCAATTTTATTAAGTCGCTATTGTTTCGTGCTCTTTGTAGGGTTGACAGCTCTCACAATTCAAGGCTGAGAAGTTTTCTAGTAACAGAGTTGGAAAAAGACGCGGATTTAAGGGAATTTTCAAAGCAAACGATTTTTCGTAAGTATTGTTGTTTCAAGCTCATTTTGTTAGGCGCATTTTTTGAGAACCGTATAAATATTCAATTGCAGGACAATTTTTAGTTTGAATGATAGTTTCGACAGTAACAACGTCTGCCATCTTCAGATTTAATATCGTAATGCATATTGCACGAGGTATAAATGCATGAATAAACAATAAAATTTAATGTAGCTTAAGTTAACTTATTTTCGATGAAATTCTTTTCAATAGGTGGTGTGACAAGATACTACGAAACTAAGCGCCAGCAACATCTGGACACTTTACCTGAGCGTTTAGAGGCTGCAGAAAAGAAGAATTATGAAAAAAAACTCACATCCAGAAGACGGAGAGTGAGTATATTAAGCTCATATTTATTCATCGAAGCAGGGCTCGAAAACTAACCAAAATGCCCATCGTGTGTGTGCGTTTGCGTGTGCAGGGGAGGGGGAGGGGTGATTGTAGAAAAAAATTCATGTTAGTAGCTTTCTTTCTTGCTAAAGTACATTTCATTATAAGGAGCCATCTTAAATACCTTGAAATCATCAAGATCTTTGAAAGTCGGTAATGCAAAAGCGAAATGAATACTGAAGGGGTGGTGGACCATTAGATAATTGATGGGAGGAGGGCGTAGGGGGGGGGGGGGGTTGAAATTGCACAGCCTCCTATCAACTATCTAATGGTCCATCCCTAATACAAACCCTAAGACTAACAAACCTTATTGACAGAATATTATAAGTGCAGTCCTTTTAGTTAATGCTTTATTTCTTTCTCGCCCGAAGCTATTTGTCAATCGCCTCAAAGTGTGCGACGAAAATCAACAAGAAAGGTGGCAGGAACTAGATCCCATTCTAATGAGTGACGAAGAGGATGGAACTGGAGAAAATTCAGGCGCTTGGCTTGTTCGAAAGCCAATATGGCGAAGCCCGGAACTGGAAACTCTCATAGCAACACTCCAGAAAAAAGTGGACGAAAGGGATGCAAAAACCACTTTCAAACATCCCAAAAATAGGCGTGTACTTGGGCGACCTTGTCAGAGGCCTGTGCCATCTTCTTCTCCATCCTGGGCCATCCGTGAAAGACAGCCTGCAGCCCGGAGTAATCCTTCAAGTAATTCGTCGTCGTCGTCGTCCTCCCCCTCTCAACACTCAACTTCAACTCAACGAGCACAAGCCAGTACACCTCGTCTGATAACCCCTACTTCTCCCTCAATGCCTCGTAACGCTTCTTCCTCATCTAACAGCGGAAATTCGGAAAGGCAAAGTCGTAAGCGGAAGGCATCCAAAAAGAAACGTGACCATCATATAAATAGACGGCGACTAGAACTATCAGACGTGGTACTCGCAGTTCAAGCTTCAAGCCAAGAGTATGACAGCAGCGATGAAAATATAAGCACTAGCGTTTGTTCATCAAACTCCTCTAGCTCCAAAAAGCGATATCGCAGAATAATGAGTGACGATGAAGACCAATTTGAACTTTAACGTCAGTGTATTTTGCATATTTTCATTTAATTGCAATTTTGCTTTAGCATTACTTATTCCATATACACGACTTCTTTGTTATAACTTTATTTAAAACTCTTTTTAATTGCCATGAATTGTTCCAGTTCCATATTAAAAAGTAGATTATCTCATGACATGACATGTACTAGATCTGATATTGATTGATGTAAAATAAAATGGTTTGCTGTTGAAAGAAAACATTGCATATATTTTTTGTGGTAACGGGGGTACTTTTATTAGATTTGAAACCATAAGTTTAGAGCCTAAAGAATCCTCAAAAAATTTAAATTTCCGATATTCATTGAGTATTAACCGAGTGTCAGATCACGTATTTTTAGTAACATGTAGAGTATCAGGGCAGCTTTGACATCTTATATTCCACCACACTTCGAGAAACACGAAATGTCAAAATTAGTAAATAGCCCATAGTATTTATATAAGACAAAAATACTATTTTGAATTAGCTAGCAATCAGCTTTGATAAAAAAATCGCCTTTCGTACTTGCAAAGTATACGGGAGTATAATATAAGTGTAACAAAGCTGACACTTCACGTATCTCAAGCGTATCCTGATATCGGAAATTTCAATATTCGCACTATATAGTGCGAATCCAAGAAAGTCCTTCGTTTGACACGCTATGACATTTGGCGTATACGATGCCCGACACGCCCGTATTTTAGCGTATACTCTGAAAATACAAGTGCGAATATGAGAGTTTTTGGTCTACGACACGCGGTTTTTCACGCAGTGATAAGAACGAATTAAACAAGCAACAAGAGGTTAACAAAATAATAGCAATTGAAAATAAGAAAAAAATATAAGTATACCAACTCACTAAGTATTCATAACAAATAAAAAAGAGGAATTACAATTATCATAAACACACACACATAACAGGACATGTTTTTTAATGGCAAGAAAAGAAAAAATATATTATTATAGAAGAAATATATGTTATTGTATAGATAATAAATTTTTTTAATGATTCTTCTTAAATGACTTAAGTGATTGGGACTTAAGACTATCAGGAATTTGTTCCTTTCCTCCCTCCCTCCC
Organism: Actinia equina; assembly: GCA_011057435.1. Lineage (NCBI taxonomy): Eukaryota > Metazoa > Cnidaria > Anthozoa > Actiniaria > Actiniidae > Actinia > Actinia equina. The sequence goes on along the minus strand of WHPX01001245.1, from coordinate 20,242 downwards.
TCCTTGCATTCTTTTTTCCTTCCTTCCTTCCTTCCTTCCTTCGTAGTTTTAATAGTTTTTAAGGTAAGAGCATAATGTAAATCATTTCAATCCTATATTAGGATAACGAATTAGCCCTCTATGACTCAGTGGCTTATATTGCTGACGTCTTGGAGTTTGACTATGGTTGTCGCGTCAAGATCTACGCGCATGCTCTCAGTTCGGAATTCTTGCTAAGCCATGCAGCAACAAGAAATGAAATACCACAACACCAACTAAGCTTTAAGTGCATATCAAATACATGATCAGGGTTAATAATGATTTATGGTAAATTTGTTATTTTCACATAGGAAATAACGAGGACTTACTTTAGAGCTTGTGTGAAGGACTTGGTTGGATTGAATCGCAAGGATCATCCAGTGACTGTTGATTACTTGATATTTGGTGGTAATTACTGCTTATCTTTTGCACTGACCATACAATGAAAAAGATATCTACCTTAACATAATCTTCAAATAATATGTTTAGACCTTGATCCGTGCATCAACAAAACGTATGAGTATTTTGGCCGTGAATCTGCCAAGCATTGTCACCAGGTGTTGCCCAGTGTGTGTGTAATTATTGAGAGTGCAAATTAAGATGTAGTTGTAGTTGTTGTAAGAGGAACACATTCAAATGTTGCCAAATTATAAAGATAATAATTGGAGAATAAATAGAGAAATCCGCTATTTTTGATATAATTATCACAAACAGGGCAAGTTCTCGAGCTCTCCCACAGTGTTAGCTACAATACGACATGAAAGAAGAGGCCTAAAACACGATGCTGCAAGTGTCTGGACTAGAGGATGTTGGTTCTTCGTCATTTCAAGTTTTCTTAAGAGAACTGCAAGACTTTGACGGCGTACATGAAGATATCGATGTGGTAAGCCAATTATCTGATGTGTTAAGAAAGTTTAATTTGGATTGGTTTTTGTGGCTTCTGCGCTTGCGCGGGAGCCACTAATGCTAATATCGTGCAGGTCTCCTAAAGTAATCCGTCCCATCGCCAACTATTTTGGCATGCGCCGCTCGCCAAGTCAGCGGATGTCTTGTAAAATATAAATCACAGGAAGCACAAAATCACAAATTAAAACACAACAAGTCATTCCTGTGATCATTCATTGAAACTTTAACTCTCATTCGAATAAAATCGCTTTAGTTTACTTCTGTACTTCGGTTGTCAAGAAAAACACAACAAGTCATTCCTGTGATCATTCATTGAAACTTTCTGGTCATATCAAAAAATAGTTAATATTAACTATGTATATGTATGTTAACTATGACTCAAAGGAGTTCAATGCTGTCAATCATTGCGTTTAACATGTCTTTGTCTTTGGTCTAGCCAATCAGTGTTAGGGAAAATAAGCTTATGATGCATATCCTATAATGCATTAGTGAAATTATACCGATCTTTGAAAATCACTCAACTGTAAGTACATGTCGCATAGAAGAATATAATTCTGCCCGATGGGTTTCTTATTATATTGACTTAACAGCACTTAACGGTACGATATATCTTTCTCGTTTATTATTAGGATCCCATTTTTTCTTAAAGTTCGAACAGCTATTAAGTTGAGCATGCAAACCGCAAAAAGACAAGCTGCCAATTAAATTTGCATTTTTGGTGAAGGAATTTCTGGTTTCCTATTATAACTCCACAAAATGTTGTTTCATGCTTGGGGATTTTGACACGAAATGACTCAATTTCAGTTATAACTTTCATGCTGTATCACCTGGGTCAATAAGAAGGAAAGAAGAATGCGTTTATGAAATAATTGTATAGGATAACTGATAAGACAGTTCATTTGAATTCAGGTTCTCCACTCACAAACATTACGTTCACCAATCTTGGTGCAATTAGTCGCTTTGGTCCAACATCAATTAGTAGTCACTATGATGGCCAAAGTTGTTATGGGCAGGTTTCTTTATCATCTGGTATACAAATATGGAGAGTACCACATACTGGTTTGTAAAGAATAGAAGCTGTTGGTGCTAGCGGTGGTTATGACACTGGACAGCTAGAATTTTCGTCTTTACCGAGGACGGGGTGCTCGTATGATTGGTACATTTCAACTATCTAGAAGGAGAACTTATCAAAATACTCGTGGGACAAGGGTGGAATAAACACTGTTTCCAGATCTTCTTCTGGAGAAGGAGGTAGCTTTGTTGTTAGAAACGATAACACCCCCCCCCCTGATCATTGCTGGTGGAGGAGCTGGTATCGAATTTGGTAAACGAGGGTGGATGCTAGTGTTTCCACATCTGGTAATCATGGATATGGGGGAGTGAGTGGGCTTGAGGAATTAATGGTTACGGAGCAACAGTGGCTGACAGTGGTAATTCAAGTACAGGATTGAAAACAAATGTCAGCATGGCAAATAATACTGTAGAGAAGGGTATTTACTATAACACTACACAACCTTAATCTACACAAAATCCAAACCCCTAAATTAATAACTTCAGAGAAATCTCATGTTGGTCAAAATCAAATAGTAAATGCTAAAATATAATTATCGAATTACACTATCAAAAAACATTAGAAAACGTGAAATTAAATTCGTTGTATATTCGACGTCATTTCACCGTTCATATAGATTTTATAATTGATTCAACCAAGTCCATTGTATTGCAAAAACTTAATCCACCTTTAACTACAGAAGCCCATATAGGTGACATTGCTACCGGCAAAAAATATGAGCTGTCATAAAAAAGAAACGAGTTGCTGCACTGCATGTTAAGCGATAAGCACTGCATGAGCTGTTTGCCCATTATTTGAACTGAGTTTTAGCTTAATATATTTTGGAAGATTTCTAAACTAAAACGAACATCTTATACTATTAGTTATTCATGAGCTCATCGACCAACTGGGGATTTTTATTTTTACCGCGTGCAGTAGTTTGAAACCCCCTTCAAAGTATTCTATCTTTGTAGAAAAAAATCAGGCAATTCAGATAATTAAGTATAAATGGTACTAAATGAATAAATATCTGTAAATTTAAAAAAATACACATTAAATAAATATATAAAAAAGGTTGAAAGCTGCTTATTTTCTTTGTTGGTATCACTCAATTTAATCTAATTGAAACAAAAGCTTTAGAAATACAAGCTCCAAGGTTTGGCCAAAGCCGGATTAAGTTGGGTAAGTGACCGCGGTATATCAAGGATAATCGAGTTTCCTATGAACTAAACAAGTTAATGAATTGAATCTAGATAAAGTAAGGGGCGCTGCTATTTTGATCTGATGATTCTCGATCAGGGAGGTTCGACGACCACAAGAGAATATAAAGTTAGTTCATATTCTCTTGTCGACCAGCATTCATCGTGACAAACATGCAAGCTGTTGTATATAGTACACTACATCACATGTACTGAACGGAAGACTATCTCAACAAGGACAAAGGTTTTCTTTTTGATGTTTTTTTCTGAGTCCATTTTATCCTTTCCTGCATCCACACCAAAGTTCTGCCTAGAATGGGTGTCATGGTGATCCCTAAACAAGGTGTTTTTTAACACTGTTTGCGTCTTACGGTAATTCCCTTGTTTTGCACTGCGCATTTTTCTGCGCATGCAACTAAAAGCATGGAACTAACAAAGTTTAGGCATTTTTCTTTCGGAAACTAAACAAGAAACATGTTCAAAACCAATTTTCACTTTTTTTCACTTTTTTGAGTAGACAAATTGTTAATTTTTATCAGTCTCCACTAGGAAAAGTGTCAGTTTTCGACTATTTTGACCCCATTTTTTATTTCAGAATTTTGATAAATGCGATGCTCGTCATTATATATCAAAATATGAAGGAAAGTTTATAGGATAGATTTTGAAATATTTTGATGGAAATAGCTGACATGTGCAATTTTTGGACTTTTGTAGAGGCGCACATACCTGCATTTTTCACTAATAGTTTAAGAATCATAGTTATCCAAGAATTATTAAAGGCATCCAATGACTTTGATGAATTCAATAGTATAGATTATCTAGTAAACTTTGAGTTATAAGTACGTTTTGTTATATGAAAGCACTTTTAACTGTGAATAAAGGTTCTTGATTACAGCTTCCGGTTGCTACCCCACTAAAACCAATAAATTGACAAAATTTATTTGGAGAGCATCTAGCGAAAAAAAGAGAATGGTGACCCCATCTTTTTATTGCAGTTTTTAATGTCTATAACATATTTAAGGTTCATGCAAAATACCAGGGCAAAGTTATTGGCAAAATTTATTTCAAGGGAATTACCTTAAGTTAATGAAGTTTTTGAAACATAATTTGTTTAGCGGCATCTGTTCTTGCTTCGATTTATTGATTTTATTATTCGTTTTTATATTTTCGGGTTTTATTTTATTTTTTATTTTTTTCGGGGTATCTTTATTTTTATTTCTATATATATTTGTATTTATTTTTGATAGCACTCCAACAGTTTTTTTTATTACTTTATTTATAATAAATTATTATTTTATTACTTAAGGAGAGATCGATGTGATTTTTTTCCTATTTCAGGTGTTTATCAACGTACTAGTACACCTAGGTACTTAACATATACTTTAGAAGATAAACGTTTTATTAAATGAGCAGGTATAGAACGATTGCTTCAAATTACACTATACATTAGTATATTTACTGTTAAATGATTAATATTTTCCCGATCAATGGCCGGATGGAGATCAAATTTTGTCCAATTTTAACTTTAGCTTGGGGAGGAGCTGAAGCAATTGAAAGTAAAATTAAAACCGTTGCTTGTGCCGACTTTTATCATTTTCGTTCTTTCTTCCCTTTACGTATGAAGGTCGAATCAGTATCCATTCGTTATGAACTGGTTAGCTTTAGTACTGCTTTTGTATAAAGCACACTGCATCACATGTAATGAACAGGACGACTATTTCAACAAGGACAAAGGTTTGCTTTTTGATGCTTTTCCTGGGTACATTTTGTCCTTTCCCATCCACACCAAAGACATTCAGCAACAAACCACTCAAGTTTCTGATAAAATGGAGTGTGTCTTTGCCTGTGTTGGGGTTCCTTGGTGTCAATCAATGAACTTTCAAACCACAGCCAAGAATAATGGACTTCACGTATGTGAGCTGTTATCAACTGATAAACATACTCACCCGAAGAACATGATACAAAACAACGCATTTGTTCATTTCAGTGTCCAGGTAATTTCTAAAGATTATAGTCAAGATAGTTTCTTGATCTTCCAGAATTAGTAACAAGGAAACCAATAAAACTGATGAAAACTTTTTTCTCTCCAGAACCCGTGTGCAGACACACCATGTCTCAATGGTGGCACCTGCAGGCTTCAGAAAAACAGGCAGGAATATCGCTGTAAATGTAAGAAAGGATTTCATGGGAACAAATGCCAAAATGGTGAGTTTCAAATACCTGCAATAATTATTGCTAGCTAATGATATAATATCCCCTGAATCACCCAAGTATATAACTGCATAACTTTAGCAATATTCTAAGCCGAGACGTTTTTGGTTTTGAGTCATAAACTTCTCGTGTTTTTTTTCCTTCACTATATTTTTAAATCTTGAAACAGGAAATATACGGAACAATAAGAAAAAACTGAAAACATTTTAAGGGTAGATGTCAGCAAAAATTAAACAAAATCGAAATTTGTTGGCAACAGTCAAAAAATCGATTTCGCTTATATTCAAGTATAAGGTAGACATATAGCCAAAATAAATCGTGGTATACTTCGTTTTTTGAAATATGGCTTTATTTCCGAGGAAAACGAGGAAAACCAATTTGTGCATAATTGACCCTCTGAGAGAGCCAAAATATCATCCAACTTCGAGTGCCTCGCGTGCCTTTGCAAAAGTGTGTATGGACTTCATTGTTGAAAAACTTTATTTAACATTGTCTTGGCTTTAAATCTGTGCAATGTTATTATTTTCCAATAAGTTTATGTTGGCGAAATGTTTTTTATTACCAAGTTACTTTGGCACGTCATCAAATATAAAGAACTTTCAAAAAATATTTAAACCATGTGCTATATATAATAAAACGTCAGTATTTAGAAATTGAGAAGTTAAAACCATGTTCTAATCGTGAGTAAAATGATTTTTTTGGGGCATTTTGTTCTGCAACGAGTAATGGAGATTTAAAATAAAAAGTAACTTGGTAATAAAAATTTATTGGAAAATAATGAAATTTCACAGATTAAAGACACGACAAGCTGACAATGTTGCCAGTGAAAAAAGTTTTTCAACAATCAAGTCCATACACATTTTTGCAAAGGTACGCGAGGCACTCGAAGTTGGATGATATTTTGGCTCTCTCAGAGGGTCAATTATGCACAAATTGGTTTTCCTCGTTTTTCTCGGAAATAAAGCGATATTTTGGCAAATGAAGTATACCACGGCTTATATCGCATCAAGGTCTTCCTAATACTAAAATATGAGCAAATTCGAATTTACGACTGTTGCCCGCGTATGTTCGATTTTTGCTGACATCCTCTCTTAACGTTTTCTAAGTAATTGAAGACTGAATCCTGTTGTGTTACGTAAAAATATATCACACTAAGCCTCATAGCTTACATTTAACGACAAATATCTTCATATTTTCTTCTAAAACTCATGAATATTTAATGAGGAGAAAACAAAGCAAATCACTACTGTGACGGTGGTTTGGAAATGTGTTCTTAATTTGCATTATATTTCGTAAACAACTTTTTCTTTGATTTTCTCCAAGAAAAATTCATAAGTTTGAGGAGTAGTTTGAAACATTTGAGAGTTCTTCCTCCGATTTCCATTTCGGCTGCACCTCGTTTTTTCACCTCACTTTTCGGTGTTTGGAAATCGGAAGAACTCTCTCAAGTGTTTGAAATATTACTTCACAGATGTGGACGAGTGCACTGCTGGTACACACAACTGCCATGCTAATGCTACTTGCACAAATATCATGGGCTCGTTCACTTGTCAGTGTAATCTTGGTTACCGAGGAAACGGAGTGACGTGTACAGGTATCTATAATATATAAAGAAAGTTCATGTGACAATAATATCGGATTTTGGAATCTGGTACTCATAAGCAATTTTTCATATTCTCTTGTTCACAGATGTTAACGAGTGTACTGTTGGTGCAGACAACTGTCATAATGATGCTACTTGCACGAACACTGGTGGCTCGTTCACTTGTCAGTGTAAACCTGGTTACCAAGGAAACGGAGTGACGTGTACAGGTATATTTAATATATAAAGACAATATCGGATTTTGGAATCTGGTACTCATAAGCAATTTTTCATATTCTCTTGTTCACAGATGTTGACGAGTGTACTGTTGGTGCAGACAACTGTCATAATGATGCTACTTGCACGAACACTGGTGGCTCGTTCACTTGTCAGTGTAAACTTGGTTACCAAGGAAACGGAGTGACGTGTACAGGTATCTATAATATATAAAGAAAGTTCATGTGTCAATAATATCGGATATTGGAATTTATTTCATTTACTTTCTCTAGCTTGTCTGTTGCGTTTTTGCTACAAAAGTGCCAAACATCGGAACAGTAATCGAAGTGGAAGTTCATGTGTCAATAATATCGGATATTGGAATTTATTTCATTTACTCTCTCTAGCTTGTCTGTTGCGTTTTTGCTACAAAAGTGCCAAACATCGGAACAGTAATCGAAGTGGAAGTTCATGTGTCAATAATATCGGATATTGGAATTTATTTCATTTACTTTCTCTAGCTTGTCTGTTGCGTTTTTGCTACAAAAGTGCCAAACATCGGAACAGTAATCGAAGTGTGGTGAGATGAACTGTTGGTAAATGTCTTTCCTTGTCTGGATAGGTAGTAACTTCTTCGTACGCTTTAATACGGCAATCTGTTGAGAAACTTTTCTAGTTATTCTAGCTATTTGCTTGTCAAATTTACACCAAAAAATTACACCCAAAAAAATTACACCAAGGAGGTTTAGCTCTTCTTTAATTGGGATAACTTTATTTTCACAGTAGAATGTTGGCTTTGCTTGAGTATTACCCATGACCATTGCTTGATATTTAGAAGGATTTCGCTACATTCCGGTACCATTCATCAACGCGGATCAAGTCTTCATTAATCATCTCTTGAATTCGGAGTGGGTTAGTGTCTGCAGCGAAAAGTTTAGTATTATCTGCGTAGGCGGAGAGATCACAGTTTTTTAACTACGTAGGCGAGGTCGTTCATAAAAATATTGAAAAGCAAGGGGCCTAAGATTGAACCTTGAGGGACCCCTGCTTAAATTTGTTGCCAGGTTGAAAATTTATCGCTTAGCTTTACTCTTTGATATCGATTTGAGAGATAATTACTAATAAGCATAACAGTGTTGTGAACAGCACCGTATTGTTTTAGCTTTGCAACAATTAGGTCGTGAGACAGAGTATCAAAGGCTTTACTTAAGTCCATTGAGACCAGTTCAATTAGTTTATGGTTGTCTAATTTTCTTTTCCAGTGCTCAGACAAAGTTAATAGAGCTGTGTCGCAGCCGTGGTACTTTCTGTAGGCAAAGACGAACTTGTGATAGATACGCTCAAATTGCGGGCTGATTCGACTGTGTACTAAAGTACCAAATACTTTGGATAACGAGGGTAAAATACTAATAGGTCTGTAATTTGATTTGTCTAAACGACAGTCCTTCTTGTATACTGGAATGATTTCTCCTTGTTTCCATTGTTGTGGTATTTCCCCTTTTTCAAAGATGTAGTTTAACAAGGCCACTAAAAGGATGACAAAGTACTTCAGCTGATATTTTGACTGCCCGTGGAGGGATGAGATCAGTTTTGGTTAGACATATGTTTGGAAGCTCTGGAATGTTTTGAGTAATATTAGATAAATCAGAAAGGCTTAGCTGTGATCTGGTGATCGTTTCACTTGCAACACTTGTGAAGAAAGTGTTTAGTGTTTCGCTAATTTGTTGTTGATCTCTAATAGTTTCTCCGTTTTCCTTTAACACTATTGTTTCTTTGGTGTTTTGATTCTTACGCGAGTTGATGTAGGGTTTGATAGTTTTCCAAAATTTCCTCTGGTTACCTCGTTTCTCGTTGCATAACTGTTGAAAGTGATCTTTTGTTGCTATTCTTCTCAACTTTACTACTTTATTACTTAATTAACGATAGTTTTCCCAATCTGCTGGGCTTCTGGTTTTATAGTATTTCTTCTTCATAGCGTCACGCTGTCTCATACATTGTCTTACCACTTTTGTAATAAATGGTGATCCGGTATAGGAACGTCGTTTGAAAGATCGTATTGGAATGTGGTCTTCTAACACTTGATTATACATTTTCACCAGCACCAATAAACGGCTTCAACATCGTCGAATACGTAGGAAATTGAGAAGGGAACTCGACTTAGATCTTCAAGAAAGGACTTTTCGTCAAAGTTTTTGAATGATCTTGTTATGACCGTCTTAGCCTTGGGTCTCAGTAGTTTGGTGTTCATTACCGTATATACCAATTTGTGATCACTAAGACCAGCGTGGATGGTACCGGAATTTACCATAAAAGCCGGCACATTTGTAAGGATGACGTCTAAACAGGACGCATTGTTTTTGGATATTCTGGTAGGTTCGTAACGAGAGAGTCCAAATCGTAAATGTCGCAAAGATCAAGCAGGAGCTTTCCCTGTTTGCTATACTCTTGGGGATGTCATATGTCACAGTTTAGATCACCCATGCATAAATGTATAAATAAGACCCATATCTGACTTTTTTTTCTCCACTTGACTCTGAAGATGACTTCCGCACAGGTTGTCGAAACGTCAGTCACATCAAACAGTCCTTCTAAGGATTACATCCACCCGGATGATCATAACATAAATATTATCTCTTCGAGAAATATTGTTACTTCGAAAAATATGCATACAATACTGTTGTAGGTTAAAATTTCTTCGTCCAATAAATTGGTCAGGTCGGTTTTAAATGTGTTTGTTTTCCACAGATGGAGGTTTGTACGCACATATTAAACCGAGCTGTTGTTGTCCAATACGAAGACCAAGGAACAGCGATTCAACAGCTTTGCACGCAATTTTCTTGCAAGTAGTGATAACATTTTCATTAAAAAACACAGCAATACCACCTCCACCTTTTTTTCTGTATCGACGAAATAGTCTGTATCCGTCAACAATAAATTTAGAGTTTGGAAAGGTTTTGTCGATTTTCGTCTCTTGAATTGACAGGATGTCAAAGGCATTACAGCTTAACCATTCTTTTACTACTGCGAATTTATTCGGTAGACTGGTGATATTCAAATTTCCAATAATGCATTTTGCACGGTGGTGTGCTCTCAGTTGTTGAATAGAGGTTAGAATATCATGATAATCGCTGAATAATAGTCGCTGAAGTTGAATGGCAGTGAACAGCTGAAGCAATTCCATGGCTTGTCTTTTAATGTTTTGTGGTTTATACCAGCGCATTTCCAGTAAGAACTCATTCGTCAAGTTTCACAGGTGAGTGATTTTGGTCTGTGGTTTATGTTAATTGCTTTGGCACATGCAAGACATTTCTCGTTTGAAATAATCTTACTTACAGGGCCTGGATTCAGGTTTACATCGTTAGATAATAGCAGAAAATACACGAAAAAGTATAATTCCAGAGAATGACGTTTTGAAGAGCGTTTTAAGAGCCAGGATGATAAGCAACGTCGGCTACTTCGTAGTGACTTGTTGTGAGTTAAGACCATAGAGTTGTGTTTATCCAATATTTCTGTAGATTGCTTTGATAATTTTAACGTGAAAGCTCCTTAAACAAGGCTGTGTGTCCTTAGGTATTTGCCAAAAGTATTAATGTAAGTAAAACTTCCATCGAAGAACCGGAAAAAATATATAACATATAGAGCTATTAAGAAACCTCTTGTCGCCATGTTGAATTCACACTTGAACCTAAGTCGCAAACGAAATTGACAAGGAGACGGAGTGACTTGCTCAGGTTTGTATCTACATCGTATAAGGGAAATCCGAGTTCTTTATATAATATAATTGGAAAATTAAACGAGACTTACCTGTAAGTTGAAGTTTGATTGAGATTCTATCACATGACGGGCAGAGTTAGGAGATCACATGAGATAGCACAGCGCATGCGCAAGATCATTCTTCAAAGTTATGTGGGTGTGAGAAGAGAATGGATTCCAAGCTCACCTCACTGAAATGTAATGCATGTTAATATGCGAATTAACAAACCATATGCATATAACCCCTAATTGGAGGGATAATACAGAGGGTGGGCATGTGATCTCCTAACTCTGTCCGTCATGTGATAGAATCTCAATCAAACTTCAACGTACAGGTAAGTCTCGTTTAATTTTCCAATTCTATCACATGACTACAAGAGTGGGAGATCCCATGAGACTTTAAAGCCTTCGAACACCCACAATAATTAATTTAATGAGAAAAGCATGTTTATATTTAAACATATTTAATAATTCATAATAATAAAATCTCATAATTAATAAAGTCTCTATATACCTTCCATTTTCATCATAATAAGAATCACAGTGAACTGTGACTTGTTGTAATGGAAAATAAACACTGATAGCAATTTAATGTTTTTGTTTGTAATATAATTTCTCAATATAGCAGAGGCCATGCTGTCATTACTTGTCTTGACTGGCTTATCATAAAATTTTCTAAATGTATTAGCAGTTGTCCAGCCAACTTTGGATAAGATGACATCAAGAGGGACATCCTTTTGCTTGGCTTTAGAAGCACTGGCTGCTCTTGTACTATTGCTTGCAAAGATATTAGTGTCAATTCCTGATTTTTCCAGTACTATTTTAGCCCATCTAGATACTGTATCTCTAGACACTGCTTTGTGCGGTTTAACAAAACTTATAAACAATTGTTGTTCGTCACCTCTGGTAGTCCTTGTACGTCGTAAATATTCTTTCAGTGTTTTGATGGGACATAATCTGCAATCTTCCTTCTGGCTTACTTGTCTTGGTGTGACTAGTTAGTTGGAATAGACAAGAGGTATCACTATGATGTATGGTTGCAATATTAAGCAAATGTATGGATTGTCCTCTTTGTCCTGTGACCATTAGAAGCAGCATCAGCAGTTTGAGTGTCAAGTCTTTCAGGGTTAACTTCTCTAATGGACTCAAGGTAGCTAAGTTGTTTAGAACCAGGGAAGCATCCCATATTTTATTGTACCGAGGTTGGGGTGACCTTGTTTCAAAGACACCTTTCATAAACCGAACTGTAAGATGGTGAGAACCAAAGTTTTCACAGTCATTTAAATGTAAAATTGACGAGAGAGCTGAACGTGCAGTGTTCAATGTTGAGTAACTATGGTTCTTGTCATATAAACTCACCAAGAAATCTAAAGCTTCACTAATTTGTGGGGAATAACAATCAATCTGTCTTTTACCACAAAAGTCGATCCACTTTTCAATGAAGGTCTTGTATTGTTTTGTTGTGCCTGATCGTCATGATGCCATGAGGATGTCTGCAACATTTCCAGAAATGTTGTATTTTGAGAAGGCATTCCTGAGACAGGACAAACCATCAATTTCAACTTTTTTGCACAGTGGGTGTGGTTCCTGATGTTCCGAGTGTTGAAGTAATTTCTTGTTTGGGTAGAGGGTCCATGGGAGTTTGCAAAGTTGCTGCAAAAGAATTGTAAACCATGGTTGGCTGGGCCATAAAGGGACAATCAGAATTCCTGTCGCCTTGTCGTTGTTGATTTTCTGAAGGCATCTTGGGATCAGGCTAAATGGTGGAAATGCATAAAAGTTATAAATATGCCAATCTAGTGAAAATGCATCCACAAAGGAGCACCCAGGGTCTGGTTTCCATGAACAGTAGGAATCTAATTTATGAATGAGCCTTGTGGCAAACAAGTCTATATTGAGCTCAGGGTATTCTGTTACAATAGTCTGGAAAGCTTTACAGTTTAGAGCCCATTCGTGCTTGTCATTGAAGTGCCGAGACTGTTCATCGGCATCCACATTAGATATTCCGGGAATATGCACAGCTGAAACCCACATCTTCCGAGAAATCACCCATTCCCACAATTCTTTGGCTAAATTATCTAGTTCAGGTGATTTAGAACCTCCCATGTTATTAACATATGCTACTGCAGTTGGGTTATCTAACTGGAGCTGGATATGTATTTCCTTAGTATGGTCTGCCAAAGACTTCAGGCCAAAAAATGCTGCCTGCAGTTCTAGCACATTGATGTGCTTGGAAGCTTCTGATTGGGTCCACCTACCCCCAATTTTCTTTCCCTTAAACACTGCACCCCACCCCTTTTTTTAAGCATCTGACTGGATGGTCATAGAAGGTGCAGGATATGTTATACGTTTCTTTGCCTGTGTTGCATATTTGATCCACCAAAGCAGCTCCTGAATAGAATTCTCTGACAATTTCATAGGAGTATTAAAATTCCCTGCATTAATTACAAGAGTATTTGTTTTGTCATGCTCAAGTACTCTATAGTGGAGGGGTTCATACTCTGCACCAGGAAAAAGGGATATGATTAGACCAATAACCCTTGCAACATACATACATACATAGTTTATTTAGTACCCAAAAATTTACAAAAGTGTATAAATATATATTTGAAGATTACAGTAGTGATTTGATATTTACAAGCGAAATGTATAATACAAAAGATAGAAGACATTACATGTACACAAAAAATATAAATATATAGATATACGGAGATACAAAGATTTAATTGAAGGAATAAACAAGCAAAGGTACAGTGTGGCCTAGGATAACGAGATAGCTAAACTAGCTAGGCCACAGACAAAATTTGAATAGTTTTAAATTTTTGGTCAGGGAAGAGAGAACTATTGAAATAATAAGATAGAAAAGGAATACTTAGGTAGAAAAAAAAAAGAGGAAAATAGTAAATTTATTATTATTATTCTTTTATAGAAATTAATATATGTAAATGGAAAAAATGTTTTAAGTCAAATAGGGAAATTAGACAAAAAAGACAAATGAGAAGAAACATGTGACTACAGTAAGAGACAGAAGGCAAAGAAACATTGAATATAAGGAGCTTTCAATAAGTGTTTAGAAAGTTCATTTTCAATTTGTCAATAAATGTTTTCCTGGAGAGATTTTTAGTTTGTAGGTCAAATTCATTCCATATTTTGGCTCCATTAAATCTTATATTAAAGATACCATAATTGGTCCTCACTGGGCTTAAGTATAGGGAACCTTTAGAAGCTAGTCCGGTATCATAACCATGGATTGTTGAGATTGGCTTGAAGAAGTCTTTGAAAATATATGGTAGATTATTACAGTGGTAATCATGCATAAAAATGGCAGTATGAAGGTTAACAACATCTGGCAGTTTAATAACTTGTAGTTGCTTGTAGAGTGGAGAAGAATGAGCATCAAAAGAGAAGAAGGTCATAATTTTCAGAGCTTTTTTTTGAAGAACATATATAGAGGTTTAATTGTTGACATCTAAAATGAGGAGGGAAACATTGCGTGACCACCCTAAGAACGGCTGCGAAGGAGGCTACAATGGTATTTGATAGCTTGAAAAAAACTAAAACCTCATCTTACCAAAAAGTCTATAATCCAGTCCAAAGTCCAGTCCATGTTCTACAACATGTCATAGCAAGAAGTGTACAATGTTCGAGTTGTCAAGTCTAGAAGAAATGAATGCATGGACAAGTATTTCAGCAGTCTTAGATCGTCCACATAACTATATGTAGCTGCAGTAATTCTTGTAAAACTCGCTCCTTGTTTTTCTTTACTCGAAAGAACGTTGATTACATTGAATACAATTCTTTCGATATTGCACGGCTCTAAATAGCACTGGATTGAATTACTCTAAACAAATGGAGAAAAGGAACATACGTGGCGATATACCGTGATAAAGATATCAAAGGCAAAAAAAAAAAAAACATTTTGTCCTTCTGCATGTACATGGCTCGAAGACATTATAGACTATAATAAAACGTGTGAGGATTTCCGCACCAGTCCTTCTCTAGCGCTTTGGCCCCGACAATATATTTGTAATATAATAAGCCATTTGCATTATGGCGTCATTTTACTACCACTACCAAAATGCTTCGTGAATTTTCTTTCTTATTCAAATTTGTAGTTCCTCATGGGAATAGTGAGACAATTGGTGCTAATTAACAGAACAAAAGACAGTGTGCAATGGAGTCTGGTAGTGGTAGTAAATGACGCCATATTGCAAATGGCCTATTACGACACAGACCCCCTCGGTGAGCGTTAAGCCCTTGGGGTTAATGTAACGACAAAATATGTTTAATTAAACATAAATCCGAATAAACAAAAAAGTGGATTCACTTCACAGGAAACAGGACAATAGTAGCACGAAATCTTTGATGAATCATCCAATGTACGTAATTGGAAAGAAATGGACCAATTTACAATCAGTTGTACGACAATCAAAATTTTAAAACAAAATATTCGACGAAATCACTCAGACAGGGAAACAGTTTCTTATATTGATTATCTTGACATTAAAAAAGTGGACGAAATTATCAGAAAGAACTTCTAACCTTTATCGAAGAAGACGATCAATTGAAATGAACAAGGCATGACAGTCAGGACCAGCATCAGAAATTAATTTTGAGTAGTAGTTCATCTTTGTTTCAAAAATGAGTTTTTTCACAAAATGACATTGATGTACTTAAGCAATGGACAATGCTTTAGCGTGCGTAAATCTATTGATGGTGCACTTGGATAGTTGGGAAAGCACGATGGTAGCGTAAGAGCTGAACGAGGTGAATGCTTTTATAACACAACGAACAACTTTACACGATAAAAACTGTTTATTTCGCTCTAATCAAATCACAGATTCTCCTAAGATGCGAGCACGATATATACTTTACGAGCTAAATTTGAAATCAGTCAAGTCTCGTGTTCGGCTACGCAGGCTATCTTCGTTGGCACTTGGCTGCCGATCATAAATTATCTGAACTGAGTGGAAAGAATGCATCAGTGGCTTTACTGGGACTCTAGGGAAGCAGTTCCTAATTGTGCTCTTAATCGTTTTCATTTACAAGAGAGAGTTTAAAGTTAATTTGCCTGAGGAGAAGTCGATTTAGCAAATTTTTGATTCAGCGCATATTTATCAAGAATTGATTTCAAAACAGAGTTATACTGATTACAAAGATATGATCTTCTAAATCAGGAGCAAGAGACTTTATCAACGACGATTCAGATATTTCACGGCTGAATTGATCCATATCAATAGCATGAATATTACGATAAGTTATTCTATGTGATGGAACAGGTCATGTTTGGTGATTAGTTTGCAATGATCAGCAAAGTGGTCAGAAAAGAAGGGTCAATGAACATAATTGTCACTAGCAATGAAATCATCATTTCTTATAAATCAAGAGATCAAGAATATGTTTGTTCTTATGTGTAGAGCCAGTCAAGTTATTTATGACAAATACATTAATACAAGTAATTCAACAAATCGACCCGCATTAACATCATTTGAATCGTCAATGTAGAAATTGAAATCACCAGCAATCAAAAGTTTACCAGTTGCAGTAGCTTGAGTTTCAAGTAGCGAAACTGTTGAAAAAAAGTGCAATCGATAAATTATTTTTAGAAGACGGCGGTGGTCTGTATACAGCAACGAGGCGAACTAGAAACGAACTACCATGAAGGATAATTCCATGTATTCAAAAGAAGAGTAGAACACAGTATGTAATCGTTCAATTTTTAAGAATTGTTTAAAAAGAAGACCAATTCCCCCACCGGCGATTTATGCAAGAACAATGCTCAAATGAAAAACCATTTAGAGCCAAAGTCAGGGCAAATATCCTTTAGTCAAGTTTCAGTTAGAGCAAGAAAATCAATAACTGCTAGAAATCGAGAAGGGGTTAGCACGAGCCACCTATATCTCCTGGCCCGCATCTCCTGGCCCCACACGCATCTAGTGGCCCCTTGGCAATAACGCCTCAACGAAGCATGCTATGGTAACGAAACTTGGTAGCATTGGTGATACTTGTGTTGTCAATCATCAGACAACGTGACATGACTTGATATCAAATATCACGTGACTTGAGAACCAGACATCGCAGATGTTCGCTAATTGTCATTACGATAAATGCTATGGTAACGGAACTTGGTACGATGGATGAGACTTGTTTTGTCATTCATCTGACCACGTATTTATTGTAATTTATTATATTAATGAGTATTTCAACAGACAGGTAAGTCGGATCGGATTGGTTTCAAGTAGGATCGGATCGGATTGTATCGGATCGGAATATTTGAATTTTATTTGAATTATTGAAATATTTGCGGATATTTGATTTCGAATCATTTAGCAGGAAAAAAGGAAAGGGAAAATAAAGTCGAAAAAGAAAAGCATTGCAATTATTTATAACTTGCAATTATAGTAAATCTTATACGAAAAATGTTCAGTCATCATCCATATATGAATAATTTGAACTCGATTATCTATTTTTTGAAAATGTGCGGTCACCCTGTGCGCTGTACATTCTGAGAAGACTGGAACTCGAAAATCAAAATGGCGGCAGCACTTTGGGATGATTTTTGGACTTTTCACTTTTTTTGCATTAATAATCTCGATGGTTCACTGTTAAAAAAAGGGCAAAAAACGTGTCTTTAGAAAGGTATGTAGGCTATGAATTCACATATTAAAGCGGAGGCTACTAAGCTCAAAACAGTCCTCTAATGGCGGAAAAGAAAGCTAGCGTAGAATCCTACAAAGTTATCGCTATGTTTTTACTCTGCAAGATGGACTTGGACCTTTAAATTTTAGAATCCACTAGAGAAGATAATTATAGTTTTTACAAGGCGAAAGGAATCAATTTAAACAGCGTTAAAAGTGCTGCCGCCATTTATGAGGTCCTTTATGAAAACCATAATTATAGAAATTAATAATTAATTAATTTAATTAATTAATAATTATCTCAAAAAAGATTATTATTATTATTATTATTATTATAAGCCATCTTTTTTTGGGAGATAAATCTGGCTTATTATGCGTTCTTGAGGATAAAATAGACTTGTGGACAACAAAACTGAAAGATAGCACAGTCTTATGAAGATGTTAGCACTTCGAAGTGCAGTGAAGTAGGAGAATAACTATGGCAGCCGATTGTTGTCTATTTTCATTTGAATTTGAAACCGGTTTCTAACTGCAGGACTGCATATATTCTAACACTTTATTTTTGCCAAAGCACCTATCTAAGATTTAGAACCAGTTTTGGCATAATATGGATTGAGTGGAACATTAATATCAAAAGAAAATGAGAAAGGGAATCAAGTGAGTACGATTTCTTGTATGCTAGTGCTCATCCTACAATGAAATTAAAGTCGATTAAATAGAAAATGCACTTGCGTCGAGCCATGTTGTAGCGGATTTCATATCTATCGATCTTCAATTTGAGAAACGAAGGCAGAAATTAGCCAGATTATGATCGAGTTTGTGTTGAGGATTTTCCAAATTTGATTTAGAAGCCGCGTGGCATCGAGAGCATAGGATTTGCAACGGCCACCCCGATTTTAACACACGATATACGTTATACGATATACGATATACGATATACGATATAAGACATACGATATACGATATACGATATAAGACATACGATATACGATATACGATATACGATATACGATATACGATTTACGATATACGATATAGGATATAGGATATAGGATATAGGATATAGGATATAGGATATACGATATACGATATACGATATACGATATACGATATACGATATACGATATACGATATACGATATACGATATACGATATACGATATACGATATACGATATCGATATACGATATACGATACTACGATATACGATATACAATATATATAATAGGCTTTTTGCCAAGGTGTTGACACGAAATGGCTACTTATTCTTTATTTCACCTGTCATGCTTATACCACCTCGGCCAATAAGAAGAAAAAGATTACTTTTTAAAAATATGTTTTTCGATGATTGATAAGACATTTCATTTGAATTCAGGTTCTCCACTCACAAACATTACGTTCACCAATCTTGGTGCAACTGGTCGTTTTGGTCCAACATCAATTGGTAGTCATTATGATGGTCAAAGTCATTATGGACAGGTTACTTTATCATCTGGAATACAACTATGGAGAGTACCACATACTGGTTTGTATAGAATAGAAGCTGTTGGTGCTAGCGGTGGTTATGACACTGGACAGAATTCCAGTCTTTACCGTGGACGGGGTGCTCGTATGATTGGTACACTTAAACTTCTAGAAGGAGAACTAATCAAAATACTCGTAGGACAAGAGGGTGAAATAAATACTGTATCCCAATCTTCAAGTGGAGGAGGAGGTAGCTTTGTTGTTAGAAACAATAACACCCCCCTGATCATTGCTGGTGGAGGAGCTGGTATGGAATTGGCTAGACAACGATACTCCAATGCAGATGCTAGTGTATACACAACTGGTAATCGTGGACATGGGGGGAGTGAGTGGGCAGGAGGAAGTTACGGTCAAGGCACTAAACATGCTGACTCAAGTAATTCAGGTACGGGGGGGGGGGGGGGGGGGGGGACACTAGCGATATATAAACAGTTCAAAATTACCAAACCATTAATAATCCATGAGGAAAACACAATAGAAATCATGACCGTGAAGAGGTTTATAAATATAATACAGAATCATGCTCATTTGCATAAACTTTGGGCAGTTTCACTTTTATCTTGAAAATTTTAGTGAACTTACAAAAGAACTAACCGAGTTTATATATCGTATACAACACGGCCACTCATACTGAATATATTGCTTCGAAAATTCAAATAATAACTTTTAAACGATTCAAAACTCGAATTCTGATTTGATTATGATGTTCCTTATATGGAACAATCCAAGAACTCGTCTGAGTTTTTGAAATATGATCGAATGAATGATTGAATGAATGATTGAATGAATGATTGAATGAATGATTGAATAAATGATTGAATAAATGATTGAATAAATGATTGAATAAATGATTGAATGAATGATTGAATGAATAAATGATTGAATGAATAAATGATTGAATGAATAAATGATTGAATGAATAAATGATTGAATGAATAAATGATTGAATGAATAAATGATTGAATGAATAAATGATTGAATGAATAAATGATTGAATGAATAAATATTGATGAATAAATGATTGAATGAATAAATGATTGAATGAATAAATGATTGAATGAATGATTGAATGAATGATTGAATGAATGATTGAATGGAATGATGATGATGAATGATTGAATGATATTGATGAATGATGCTTGAAG
>WHPX01001244.1:0-93444 GCA_011057435.1 Actinia equina | reverse complement strand
AATATTGAGCACCCAAAGAGATAAGTTTTAGATTTAAGAATCATACAAGTGAGGCTATCAGGCCAATACATTGTTTGTTTTCTTATTTACATGTCATTTGCATATATTCATAATAACTGTTATTCAGCTTTTTTTCAGGATGCAAATCTAATTCCCAAGGTGAACCAAAGGCATCAGAATGTAACGAGTGTCGTTATGCCAAAAATGAAAATGGTGACTGCGTGAATCAGTGTGCGGCAGGAGAGATACCGAATAAGGATAAATATTGCACAGGTGAGTATCAAACAATTAATGCACGAAACACGCTACTGCACGGTTTACAAACTGTTTTGTTTTTCTTTTGATTTGCGTGTCGCTTTATATTTTTCTTCATTAGTTAGATAACTGCAGGTAGAGGCTGGTTTAGGAGATGGACTTGGAGGATAGCCAACCCTCTCTTTCAGAGAACAAAAACAAAAACAATTTTAAATATAACACCATTTTGTTTTATATATACTTTTATCATAGTGATACAATAAACCACCTTCAAACAACCCCTTCATCCCTCCTTAAAATATCCTGGATTCCTAATACCGCCGCTGCTGTAATACATTGTCCTTCTTTCTATCTGTTATCTGTTTAGTCGCTTTTGTGATGTCAAGAAGCTGCATGACGCCGACTACTTATGCACGCTAGCACCGCGGTCAAACGCAATGCGCCTGCTCAGTTTATTTATTGTCGTTCCCGTGAATTATTGGCTTTTACTAAATGTTCTTGCAGTAAAAGGAATTGAAGACTTCCATCATTTGCACTTTTTTTTTTATTTTTATTTTTTTTTTTTGTTGAAAAAATTACAAGACAGATACAGCAAAGCTTGGTTTGAAATTTTGAAAACGTTGAAAGCTATAAGCGTTCGAAGACCACTTTGGCGAGAAATGTCCTTTCTGAAACAAAGTTGGCAGGCACTATTATGCAAAATTAGGTTTATTTAAAATAAATGCCAATTATTCTATTGTCTTTTGTAAAATATGATGTATAATATCTTTCCATTGAGAAATGTAGGTCTCTAAAGCTAGAGAAAAGATGAAAAGGGTTTCTATGCTACCTGAAACTGTTTATTTACAATATATCCTTTGCCAGAACAAACAAATACCAGAAAGAGAAATGCTTGTTGATCAATTTGGATAATTTTTTAGAATTTAATTGTGAAATTGTGACACCCCTTTTGAGTGTATACGTATTTGTTTTAATTTCTAATACGGTTTCATATTCTTTCGACTAGCTAATTGTATTTTCTGTATGATTGAACTTTACGAATCTTTCAGTTTCATTTGATTTGAGCTCCAAGCAGTCTACCACGCGTGATGACACCAAAGTCGTTGGTTTCCCGACGTTGAACCAATTTTCCATTTGTTTCTGGGTTAAATTCGTCAATGTTGTACCACGCTATGGATATTATATTTTGGACTATTATAACAAAGGCTCAGAAGAAAATCTAATAACTATAAAAGTTGCGGCAGAACAAACTGAAATGACTGTTTATTTTTACTTGAGAGAGAAAAGGTGAGTATAGCTTGATTTTCTTTGGGTTGGGCTTTTGTTTACTTTTTGAGAAACAGGGTATAGATATTAACGTATGATGATAGCACTTAAAAATAAAAAATTGGTACTTATGGTGCTTATGAATAAAAATTATATTAGATAACTAGGAAGAAGGGTTCATTATATAACTTCGAGGTTATAAGTTTATGTTAACTATATTTCAAACTTGCTACAGAACTACAATTATGTTTGTTACTAATTGCAAAGTGAATTCCAGAAGCTATTGCCTGTGTAGGTAAAC
The DNA here is from genome assembly GCA_011057435.1 of Actinia equina. Classification (NCBI taxonomy): domain Eukaryota; kingdom Metazoa; phylum Cnidaria; class Anthozoa; order Actiniaria; family Actiniidae; genus Actinia; species Actinia equina. The sequence goes on along the minus strand of WHPX01001244.1, from coordinate 91,622 downwards.
GCACGCTGCCCCCACCCCCCTAAACATTTGAATAAATGAATCGCAATAGCTTTATTGGTTTTAGCTCTAGTGTTCAACTTGGGTGTATTCTTGAATTTATCTATAAAATGTTGAGGAGCTAAGGCTTTAAAGCATTAGAATAGCTCAAGAATATTTTGCTCTTTCGTCGATGGGAAGCCAGTTCAGTTTAATAATTGTTTTAGTTTAAATTTAGACTTGAATATAAGATAAAAGGCGAAATTCAGGAATTAAGAAAAAAAAAAACATTTCCACTTTTATGACTTTACTTTCACTCACAACCAACTAATATCGTCTCATCATCATCACATGATCAATCACAGCGCGCCAAACTCTTTTATTATTGATTTAAAACTTTCGTTATAGATCAAAACGTGTCTTTTCTCTTAGCATGCAACCTTATGTTTCTTTTCTATTTTCTCTTGTTTAATCACGTTATTGATTTGTATTTTATCTACTCTCCAGTAATGCTATGAAAGGCACTGGCGTGGCGTTCAACAAAGATGATAAATGGCACCATTTCTGCGTTGTTCGAGATAGCAACTCAGGTGAAACCAATATATTTGCTGATGGCGTCAACCCACGTAAGAACCCAAAAAATAATTATATGCTACCAAGAAAAGTTCCATTGGCAGGAGGAACGATGCATTTCGGAGGATTCAGATCTAACTTTTTTCCAGGAATGATATCAGATCTGAATATCTGGGATAGAATGGTGACCAATGAAGAGATTACTAAGATGGCTCAATCGTGTGACGGTGGTAATCGAGGGAATGTGAAAGATTGGGGTGATATCAAAGATGAGTTGACACTCAGTAAATTCACGGTCATTACGCCTTCCAAGTGTAAAAAGTCAGAATAGGGCCATGTTGAGATTCTACTGTTGTATATCAACACACACACACACAAATGCAAAATTGATATCAAACTAACCGTTGATAAATTTCCAAATTTCCTCTAATAAAAAAAATTGTCATTGAAACAGCTCTGGAAAAACTTTTTTTGTGTAGTAAAAAATAAGTATGTTCCACTGATACCCATAGTACAAAAACTTAGATAGCTAATTATTAACTGTGGCTTGTGAAACATTGGTGTGCCAACTCAAATTTGTCATAAAAGATCGGATAATGAGTTTTACGGATACAGGAAATCCAGGAAGTTGTTGGAAGGCATCAACATTTAAGGTAAAGCAGCGTTAAGCTCTCTAATTTTATCGCTAATAACAGGGGTATGGGGTACAAATGTCAACATAAGAAGCCTAGAGCAGGCGTGTCAATAAATGCGTATTGAATTTGCATATGGCGGCGTATTCGAAAACCTTCCGTTGTAGATTATTCATATATTTTCACTGCATGATCACGGCATTAACACGTCTCAGTAGTTAAGTGTTGGGATACGATCCACTTTATCGCCTGCAGTATACCCATACCACCCTATATACCCAATGCTCATAACCCATAAACTCCGCCCATATCAAATGCGCAGAATCTTAATCCTCTTGTTTCTTTTGTTTTTCCGCTTACTTATCTCTCATCGGTTACTCACCTTCCACGTTCCCCATATATACACATCTCCACCTCCATCACTTTACATTTACTCCTACGAAGGACTAACTTGTCAGATATTTGCCATTTTCTGAAGAATGCTCTAAAAAACATGTAGTTATAACTTTGGAATTGAATAAAAGATTAAAGAAGCGCCAAAAGAAAAAACGCAGACACACTTTGGTAGAACAACATACGTGTAATAAGATGCAAAAAAAATGTGATATGTTTACGCTAACCAGAGGGAGAACAAACATCTCGCGTCGAACCATAGCGTTTGCAATCAATGCCCGATTTATCCAAAATAAATGCAGAATGCAGAAATTCAGAATGCAGCGGTAAGCTTTGTATTGAATAAATATACCGAGTAAATATACCACCGAAAGAGATGTAGTGGAGCACCTCAAGTGGCTCCCTGTTAAAGAAAGGACTTTATATCATCTATTACGTATAGCTCATAAGTCGCTGTGGGAACCATCGTTGCCAGATTACTTGAAACTCGAAAAACGCAAAGTCCTTCGCCAGCTGCGGTCAAGTTGTGCTATAAATGTAGTCATCCCTCTTGAGAAACAGGAACATTCCAGGATAACTGCTCAAAGGTATTTTTATGAATTACCGACTATCATCAATAATTGAATGACGTTGGCTTTAAATCTTTTTCACAACGAGCATATAAAACATTTTTGAACAAAGTCAAACAGCGCTTGCAGATTCCATAGATCTTATTTTATTTTATTTTTTTAGATAGATACCAATAGATACCGTATAGATACTGAGAGAATACATATTATATGTGTATGTTCTATTTATTGAAGCATATCTAAAGAGTAGCTCTGCATCTTAAACAAAGAAAATAATAAATTGAATATAGTGAAGTAGTTAATTAGAAAAAAACCTAGGTAAAACTTAAATATATCAAATAAAGGAATATATACTATATTCTACTACATGACTGTATTATTATATTATTACTTAACTTTATTCAAATAGCAATATAATATTGGAAAACTTGAATTTACAATATAAATAAAGATTGTTAAAAAATGAAATTGTAAAAGGTAAATTGAGAACACTAAAATATTGCCAAAGGGCGGCATCCCATTTACTTATAGCATAAGGTAAAAGACTATCTTTAAGTGACGTTGGGTTTTACATTTAAAAAGGCTAAATGTTCTTGGATTTCTTAAAGAATAACTATGTACATTTCGTTAAGTTTTGTTAATGAATTGTTACTGACCAATGCTGACTTATAGAATTTATAACACAGAAAGTCACGTCTGTCTAGTAGTAAAGGTAATCATAACCTACATAGTCTTAAGTCGTTTAATCGTTCATCATAACTAGGTCCAGGTAGAATAATCTTTGTAGCTCTTCGTTGGATTTGTTAACGCGATCTTGTAGATAGGATAGTAATAAAGAGTGCCACACTGGACAAGCATATTCAAGGATTGGTCTGATGAAACAGCAATAGACAGAACGCAGGTCATCTGAACTAGCACCGCTACGTTTAAGTGTTTTTAGGGCATAGAGGCGTTTGCTTGCTTTTCGGCATGCATATTCGATGTGAGTAGTCCATTTAAGATCTGACGACAGCCATACACCTAAGAACTTTAGAAGATAATATAGGTAAGTTGTAGTGCTTGGGAACGAGGTTATTCCGGGCATATTTCATATTTCATATTCCGGGTTATTTCATTAGTGCCACGCGGTCCACATACTCTCACCTAAGAACTTTGTTTCGTTGACAGTTTCGAGGTTGTTACCATTTATTGGAGAGGTTGAAGATGAGGTGTTTTCTTTGAGAAAGACATAGTTAATTCCTTGTTTGTTTTTTGTTTTTGTTTTTTTGTTTTTTGTTTTTTGTTTTTGAAATTAATGCACATCCATTATCAGTGGACCATTGTTGAATGCTGTCTAGTTCTTCTTGCAGGATGGACGTTGTTGAATGAGAGGTGATTTCAAAAATAGTACAACCATCAATATATTTATTTTGGTTGATACGTTCGTATTATGACATGCTATAAGAATAAACAATAGCATCAAAACAGTTTTATTGATTACCATTGTGAAATCAGCGCATGCGTAGTGTCTACTTTAGAAGGTAAACACTCTATGCCTCATCAACTTCCCAAAAATATTAATACTTAAAGACATTTGTACTACTAAAATATTTAACTAAGTGCTATTATATGCCGTAAGAGCTGCATTCTTCGAAGTGCCATGAACTCTCCCGATGGCCTTCGTATTTGTGTTTTGTACCATCAGAAAAAATCTGTTAACATTTGGTCAGCTACGATTTTAAGCTCACGCCTCCTCATGTAAGCCCATACAGATTATGTCTCAAAAACACGGCTTTTGGATATTTTCTCAAAATAATGGCTGTCTAGGCAAAAAACAGAAGCGGATTCAGTCAATTCAACTATTCACGGACTGTATTATATGGTTTAGATTGAATTCTATTGAAAAAGAACTCCGTATTTTTTGAGTTGAATGCACGATATTGGATGTATTTTACAAGAGAAAATGCATGACATAACCGGGGCAAGCTAGAAAATCGTCTCTCCTTGAAATAAAACAGAACCTGTCAAAAAAAACAGAAGTGGATTTGAAAACCCCGGGCTTCCCTGAACATTTTGGTCTATAATTCATAGGAATTTGTTAAAATTTAGAACCATATTTTTGCTGATTTTATAAGCTCATACTATCTGCTGGCCTATACATTCGCCTCTTATGGTTTCTTAGGTTTCTTAGCCTCGAAAACACGCTAACTACAGTAGTTCGCGAAGAACAGAAGATTTACGGGTCATTTAGGATGTTTTGTCACGCAGTTTACTTGTGCTATATAACTTTACTTTTAATAACAATCTTTTGCTTTGGAAAGAGAGGAAAAAGACCCAAAGAAGCAAATATTCCAAATGTATGGGCAATTTTTTCCAATGTATAGAGAAGTAAGATGGTATTGATCTCGATAAAATAAGTCCTCATAATAGTGTTTAGACTTTCTGTTGAAGACACTGACCAAATTAAGCTGATTTCTAAGGAGCATGAGTCCATAGACGCCTTTCTTTTGACGAAAGAGAGAAAACCGCAAATACTCTAAGCCAGATCAAAACTGAAGATGAAAGAGAAAATGAGGGAACGCAGAATGAAAATTCCAAATAGGAAAGGCTTTCGTTAAATGAAAGCCTGCCTCCCACGAAACTACTAGAGGAAATAATCCTTCTTTACGATTCAGAACTGGATGCAATAAAGCTGCCCAAGGGCGCTAGGACAGACGAGTATGATTATAAATTTGTGTTATAGTTTGAGTTATTTCTATATTTCTTATTTAATTAATAGTTTTTGTTTTTTTTAATAGATACTAAACAGTGTTAGTAGTATAGGCGGGATGGCACGGGCCGGATTTTGGACGGGGAAGGGGACGGGGAAGGACGGGGAAGGACGGTGACATTAATAATTCATCACATATTACCATAACTGTGACGAGCAGACTATTGTTTATTAAATCGTTACCATAAAACGACGAGCAGGCTATTGTTTATTGAATCGTTACCATAAAATGACGAGCAGACTATTGTTTATTAAATCGTTACCATAAAATGACGAGCAGACTATTGTTTATTAAATCGTTACCATGAAATGACGAGCAGACTATTGTTTATTTATATCGTTACCATAAAATGACGAGCAGACTATTGTTTATTTATATCGTTACCATAAAATGACGAGCAGACTATTGTTTATTAAATCATTACCATAGAATGACGGGTAGGTATTGTGTTGTTGCCATGACGACCAATTGACGCCATGAGTTTATTGTTTGACAAGTTTGTTCAAGTCTTTTGTTTACCGATCCAGTTTATAGAGCGTGGGGATTTTGAATTTTTAACTCCAAAACTCAACCAAGCAAGCAAGCAAGCAAGACCTAAAAAAATTTACTTTCGAGAAACGCAATGACTACGTTATTTCAGTTAGGCTCTCGAGGATATCACGCTACCATCAACGAATTCAAAGGACTAATGAAAATTTGATGACTATTGTATCCAACACAATGCAATTAAGAGCGAAGGTCCACTAATATCGAGCATCGGCCGGTCACGGTCAAAATTTCGATTTTGCTCATTTTTGGTTTGCTGGAAGGTATTACCGAGTAAACAAACGAGGTGTAGTTAGTTTGTCAAAAAACCGCTAAAATTCTGAGAAATCCGAGAAAAACTGTTGGCCTAGCGGCGATCTCAAAAGTATGCAAATTTTTCAAACCGGTCCAAAAACAACTAACGCATACAGAATAGGAAAAAGATATGAAAACTATATGTTTATAAATTGATAGAAGAGATGTTTGAGACTTGATTGGGTATAAAATAATGGTTTTAGCTATTTATTGAAAGCGGTCAGATGATATTTAGAATTGAGTGATATTCACACATAGATTTGACCCTTGCTACGCCAAAAAAATTTAATCAAGTGCGCAACTTTTTTTCTCAATGAAACTCACGTCATGAACTATTTGGATGTTCTTCTAGAACATATCCAAAAATCAGTTTGGGTTATTGTATTTAGGGTTCATCCGGAGGTCGTGAACATTGAGTATTTTCGACATATACCGTGACTGAAATCGACAAGTGTTTGTTGTTTCTAGTCGCTATTTTCTCATTGGTTTCTAATTTCATCCGGAATTAAAGCCCGAAAATGCGTTTCCTTTTAAAAAAATACCTTTTATTAGCAGTTTACATTATTTTAGCAGTTACAACATTCGTTTCGGGTAGATTCTCTAAAGAAAATTAAAAACAGTCGGATTAAGCCAGTAAAACTGACACAATTGAAGACCTACTGTACTATTTTACCTCTTCCACCTGATAAAATAGTTTCAGCTTTAAAAACTTTCCTTTTGAGAAATCTCAAAATTTTGGGTACGGTTTACATCGCACGAAATCAATGCAATTTAAAAAGGAACATGGACTTGCAAAAGTCATTAAAGATAATATATTTTGAAATTAAATTATAAAGCAGTTTCATGCACGTTACTTGACGGCATTCTGCAAAATCCCAAATGATAAGATGTACATGCCCAATTAGAATAACGTCCCTGGACGAAAACTTTGGTTAAAAGTTCGGTTCGACGTGCTGATCAGCTGAGCTGCCGGAGTTATACACTAGTCAACTGAAGCCCCTTCAATGGACCCCGGGACAGGGCAGGGAATCAATGTGACGAGACCGGGGGATTAACACGCATGCATTTAACAGCGTGAATGCACGGAGATACGGGGGATTTACCGCGTACTTCAGCAATTTTAACAGCGAATGTTTTCCTGTGTACCCTGGGCAGGGCGGGGAATTTAACACTACATAAATGTTAAATTCCCCACCCTTTCTCGGAGGTCGAAGGTTGGGGGTTTCAATTGACTAGTGCATAAAAACAAATAAAAGAAAAAGAAAGAAAACAAAGAAACATAGAAACGAACGAATGAAGGAGGGAGGGAGGAATAGGAAGGAAGGAAGGAAAAGCAAGTGAAAAAAGGAAGGAAGAAAGGAAGGAGGGGGGGAAAGCATAAGGTCATCCACCTCCCCCCCCTAAAAAAAGGTCAAACCACAAACGAATGTTTTTTTTCCTGACAATTAGAAATTACTGCTGAAATTTAAAAGATTTCTCCTCATGAAAACACAAGTAAAAGACTTCATAACACTTTGAAGTGTACCCTTCGAGCAGATTCGCCTTTTTACCTTGGGGGGGGGGGGGGGGGGTACTTCGCCAGAATTTGGGTAGGGGTGTTCCGCTGGAATTCTGAAAGGGGTACCCTGTTTATGACAAAAAAAACCTCAAATTTGTAGACCCTTTTTATGACAAAAGATATAATTTACTGCACTGAGTTCTTGTTTCAATTGTCATGTCATCTCGCGTATCGTTTTTTTACGACAATAATAACCAGTTTCGGTCAATACGAAAGTAGAAACCCTGAATATGACAGGAAGCTCAGGAAAAAATTGGAATTTGAGTGACATTGCATACCCTGTTTATGAAAAGAAGCTCGAAAAACCATACCCTGTTCAGCGGATCATCCCCATATAGTCTATATATGGGAGTACCCCTTTCCCCCCACCCCGTGCTTCCCCCCAGGCGAAAGTGGTTAAAGGAGACTGCTCGTCTCAGTATCCATTCCGATTCCACAATCACGGTAATTCTCCATTGCCTATTTTAATAAATATCCACTTCGCGGCGAAGGATCGCCCCTCTTTTAAAACTAAATGAAAATATACAAAAGTTTACAAAAAGACGCCGAATAGCCGAATAGGAAAATAAAATACCGAGATTGTCCCGAAATCCGAATCTACCTACACGAATGTTGTAACTGCTAAAGTAATGTAAATTACTAATAAAAGGTATTTTATTGAGGGAAAAGCATTTTCGCGCTTTAATTCCGGATGAAAATAGAAATCAATGAGAAAATAGCGACTAGAAACAACAAACACTTGTCGATTTCAGTCACGGTATATGTCGAAAATACTCAATGTTCACGACCTCCGGATGAACCCTAAATACAATAACCCAAACTGATTTTTGAATATGTTCTAGAAGAACCTCCAAATAGTTTATGACATGAGTTTCATTGAGAAAAAAAGTTGCGCACTTGATTAAATTTTTTTGGCGTAGCAAGGGTCAAATCTATGTGTGAATATCACTCAATTCTAAATATCATCTGACCGCTTTCAATAAATAGCTAAAACCATTATTTTATACCCAATCAAGTCTCAAACATCTCTTCTATCAATTTATAAACATATAGTTTTCATATCTCTTAGGTCTTGCTTGCTTGCTTGCTTGCTTGGTTGAGTTTTGGAGTTAAAAATTCAAAATCCCCACGCTCTATAAGTTGGATCGGTAAACAAAAGACTTGAACAAATTTGTCAAACAATAAACTCATGGCATCAATTGGTCGTCATGGTAACCTCACAATACATACCCGTCATTCTATGGTAATGATTCAATAAACAATAGTCTGCTCGTCATTTCATGGTAACGATTTAATAAACAATAGTCTGCTCGTCGTTTTATGGTAACGATTTAATAAACAATAGTCTGCTCGTCATTTATGGTAATATGTGATGAATTATTAATGTCCCCGTCCTTCCCCGTCCTTCCCCGTCCCCTTCCCCGTCCAAAATCCGGCCAGTGCCATCCCGCCTATACTACTAGTGTTCACTTATCTTTAAAGGTAACGTCCTTTATAACCAACGGTTTTTCCGGATTAAGACAGCCGTACGATATGAATATATTTACCGTCCAACTAACGGTCCTTCTGCTTTGAATCAGCTGAACGATATGAATATATTTACCGCTTTGGGTTGCGCTTTTGCTTACTTTTTGAGAAACAGGGTATAAATAAAGGAAGGGCCGAATATGTGACCTCAGGAATGATATTTTATCAAAACGTATGATGATGGTACTTAGCAATCCTTTAAAGCTGTGCCTGGTTGTTGATTTTAAAAAAGCATATGAAAATGATTGTAGAGAGAAGTACAAAAGACGCAATTCGAACGTTTCAATCAATAAAAGGTGAACAAACCCACGAACTAAAGATCACGCAATTCACAACGGCCACAGCTAAAGATGGAACACCACACGGCCACAGCTAAAGATGGAACACCACACGGCCACAGCTAAAGATGGAACACCACACGGCCACAGCTAAAGATGGAAAAACTCTACCCTTGAAATCGTTCTGGATTGACCACTGACATATTAGCTTACACAATTTGAAAATACATCGATCAGTAACTTTCTCGTATAAGAATTTTATTAAACAATGACAAATATTAGAAGTGACTCAAAAACTATTTCCTGCGTGAATTTCTTGGAACTAGAGTTTTAGCTTGGATTAACATAATTTGCCCCCCTTTGACGAGCTAAATTTGATGTCTATAGTTTGTGTTTGCAATCACACTGGATTACAAAATTGTGCAATCTTTTTAGCGCGATAACGCTTGAACCGTATTCGTGGATGGATTTGACATGTACAGTTACTAAGTAAATCGATAAAGCTGTTACATCTAAGTTGTATCGGTATTTTGCAGGTATATATGCCACAAAGGCAGCATGCACAGCTGAATTAACACTTCTTTAGAAAGGGTTATGTAGCGGTATTCTACTCGCCAACCTCACGTCTGGGTCTCGGTTTCTCTTAACATGAAGTGTGAGTAGGTCTTTTTCGCTTTCTCTCTTGATTAAAGCGGTTTATAAGGGTTCGCCGGCTTTTTCCCTCCTCAAAACCTATTCGTTCTGTCAGTTAGAAGTGCCCTGTAACGTATATACTTCAGGGTCTCGATAAAATTTACTTATGCAGGCTTGAAACCAAATAACATTTCTTTTTTCTTTATATTTCTTTTTTGTTCTTTCTTTTGTTTATTTTGTTATTCTAGCAACGCAGGCTACATATTCAAAAGGAACAAAAAAAAACCTATTGAAATATTTAGAAATCTAGAAGGATTGAATTATTTAAATTCACGAAACTTCTACCGTATATATAGCATAAAGTAATTTTACTTTTTTTAGTTCGGCGTCAGTTACGAAAATTTAAACATGTCGCCGTACATCAAGAATGTTTGGTATCTTGTGTTTTACGTCCAGGTACCACTCACGATTTATATTACATCATTTTACCTTTATTCATAATACGAAAAACGAATGTTTAAAACGTTTAGACTGTGAATAACCTCTCAAGCATTTTAATTAGTGTATATTTGGATCGATAACGAAGCATTGAGATACGATCACTTGCTTAGTATTTTTTTCAATCCCTTTATTTTATCTATTATTTCATATAATAAGGAACGGTGTTTTAATGTGCCAGATATATCGAAGGCCATTCTAATACAGTGATTTTTAAGGAACTAACAATTCACATTATTCACAAGCAAGTTACAGCTCACTAAGCATTGTGTTTGACTACATCTTCTTCTAATTCAATTTGATAATCTTGTTTGTTTTTACAGATACTCATGAAACTGGTTCATTCTGAAGGTGAGAAATAAATATGCTTAATCTCCTAAACTAAAATACTTTTTTTAAGACAAGAAAAATACTTTATTGGAATAAAAATACTTTTATTTTTTATTGCATCATCCAAGAAGTTATTATAAATATCTTGTTTCAAGTTCATTCGAGATATTTCATTAGAGGTTTGGTTCATAATGCCATCGATATCGCATGGGTAAGGCTGCTACGAGTTTACCTTTTTGTTATTCAAAAAATTCTCCATGGCAAGTACAACTGGCTGCATGACCTAAAAAAATCGTTAGAGGCAGGTGTCCGTTTGTCTTTGTGGTATAAGAGATGCTGCTTATATCAGTAATACTACCAAGTCTATGTTATTATGATTTGTAACGACAAGATCCCGATATTAGTCCCCACATAATTCCCGCCTCAGAGAGCTGCCGTCATGATATAACTCAAAGGTCCTGCCTAAACGAGGAAACATATTTCGAGAATCATGTATCCTTAAATGTTTCCAAAGGTGGCAAAACTGTCAGAAAACATCGAGAAACATGTTTACTCATTATCAATTAGCGCATGCGCATTTTCAAGATAGAGCGATTGTTGCTATGAACTTCGAAGAACCATCGGAAACATTGTTTCAATGCGTCTTGGAAGAATGAAATGTTTCTGACGCACAGCAGAAATATATTTTTGCGTATTGGAAGCAAATTTTGTAGCACCGAAGAATGTTTTGCATGTGGCTTAACTTGGAAACATCGGGAAAACATGCGAGCGGTAAACATTTTTTTCTGGATACATGATTCCTCGTTTAGTCAATACCTAAAAATAGTGTCAAAGGCATCGAATAAGATATAATAACAAATCGATTTTCATTCGCCCTGACATAAAGATAACATTGTTGCTGGAGAGCTAATTTATCTATGTGAGGCAGTCCTACTCTACTTAGAACTAAACTGAATATTTGGTAATGGGTAGCTAGTGATGTGTAATGGTACAAGTTAGCTGGCAATGTTATTGGCAACAATAATGTGGGAAGGTACTTCCTCCAATGTGTTTTGTTAATTTCTTGCGTGGTTCGTGATGTCCATAGGCTTATTTTTACACTGAGTCATATATATATATATATATATATATATAAAGACACAAAAAAAACTGATCTTATGGAGAATGGTGTTTTTTTCGAATAAACAAAAGTGACTACAGTTTCAGGACTCTTTATACCTACAATTTTTACCACAATTGTAAATTTTCTCGCGCGCTGATTGGTTAAAAAACGTCGTAAATAAGAGGCCATACCAACAAATGGCGTCTGTTTCCTAGAGTTTTGTGAGTTTTGTAGTAAAAAACAAATTTACGATGGTTTAGCGTGGTATGTCCTCTTATTTACCACGATATGACATACCACGCTAAACCATCGTAAATTTGTTAAATTTATCTTATGACATTTAACAATCATTCAATTTTATTTATGACCATTTTGACCAATGAGCGCGCCGGATTTATCATATTCACTTTTGCAACAGTACTAAATTCAATTATTGATTGTTCGAAACCTAGAACGGATAAAAAAAAAAAAAAAAAGAAAATGACAACAAAACATTACTTTCATGCAATATAACAAATCTTATATAAACGATTACATTCAACCAGTAGCTTCTGATTTATTGAGTTTGCGTTAATTAGTCTACCTTCTTATACTTATGATTATGCAAAAAATAGATTCAAAGCCTGCTATGAAGACCAAACGTGCAACAATGCGGACTAAAAGTATTATAAGTTAAGACTGCGCGATATGAATGAGTAATTTATGCATAACAAAACAAAAGAGAGAATGATCCAATCAGCGCAATTAAATTTAGGCAGAATTTAGAGACTTAAAGTAAACATATGATGCATTAACATTTGAAGTTGAGCGATGAACAAATTTGAAACGTTTGAAAGGCGATCGTAAAAATGACAATAATAGTTGAGTAAAATTATAAATTTGCTTAGCTTAAAATACGAAAACTAGCTTACCTAGAATTTTGAGTTTAATTGTCTATAAATGCCGTCGGCCATTAATCCGTATGGCACTTTGAAAGGATCACTTCGAAGAAAATTGGAAACTGATTATTTCAATCTGAAGATGAATATAGTTAGATAACTTGCTACTCTTCGCCCAGAAATAACATGCATTTTAAGTTATTTTTCCACAGAGAAATTTTGGTTTGAAATCTAAAAGAACAATAGGATTGAGAAAATGTCGTCATGTGACGTCAACTACTCATAGTTGACAGGTTCCATTCAACTCTTTTGATAGAGACTTGGAAAATATTGCTTCATGTTGTGATTATTGGAGCTATACATTAATGGGTTCAATTAAGTTCATTTTTTTTCCCAAGTCATTTTTCATTTTTATCGATTTTCATCCAAGTGCTCCTTTAAATGATGGCGGCAATTGAAAGCAGAGGGGGAAAAACTCATTTTGATGATGTCCTTTTTATCGAACCACAAATTATCTTGGTTATGTTGGTATAAATGCTATAAGGATGTCAACAATTTTTTTAAAATGTTCAAATTTTTCATTGGTGTCCTACTTAAAAAATTTAACCAAAACGTTTAAATAGGGAATTACTGTCTGACGAGCTCCCATGATACTTTGATAACCGGACCAAGGACTAGCGCCTTCTGGACATGCCGATGTTTGACTCCTAGGGAATTCGTAAAAAAAGCAACGTGGACATTTTAGTGGAGCTCCCGCGCGGAGCAACATACTTAAAAAAAAATGGTAAACCATCGAGTTGATTTTTTCATGATTTGGCTGACGTCACTTCTGTCCGTACGGCGTCGGTGTACACATCAAAGGAATCCCGCTTGATGACAAAGCAAAACTAATGCGGCTCTCACTTGCACAGATAAAAATAGCTTTAGGACTAATTATAGACCAACAACAAATAATAGCAACTTCCATGTAGTCAAAGATGGATCAAGAAGTGTTCTTCAAGAATTCAGGTGTGTTTTTTAGAAAACAATGCGTATAATATAATAAGTAGTCATAAAAATAAAGACAATTCTTCGTTTAACTTTCTTGATTTCTTTATTCTTGATTTTCGATTGCCATTTGCGTGTGTATCTTTTGTTCCGTATATTGAGAGACTAAGTCGACTATAACGTCATACTGCGATACCGAAGGCAAAGACTACGAATTACCACATGCAACAACGCCAGAAGAAGAAGAAGAAGAAGAAGAAGAAAAAAACCCATAATAATAATAATAATTTAATTCTTAAGAACGCATATTTACAAACGTCTCAATGCTATGGACATTTTATAGTATAAAAAATATGAAAAAATACATATAAATGAATTATGTATAAAAAAATAAAAAAATAAAACCCTTCTATATAAAAATATATAATGAAATTAATAGTGTCCAAAATAATTGTCCCTATTGTCCAGGCACTGATAATCATCCAATAGTGTTCCTAATGATTCAAATGACGAAAACTTAGTTATATGATTTCTAAAATAGAAATGACTTAGTTTTAAAAGTAGTAGTAGAGTTACGTTGTTTCATTTCTGCTGGTAAGGAGTTCCATAGTTGAGGGGCCGTGACGGAAAAATGCAAGATCACCAAAGGTTTTGGGATGTGACCTCGGGACAGCCAGAAGGCCGTTATTGGATAATCTTAGACATCATGAAGTACTGTACTCATTGAGAAGAGAAGTAGCGTAGTTTGGAGCAAGACCGTTAAGATCCTTGTACGTTAAGTAGCAATGTCTTGTATATAATACGGTAGGTAACTGGCAACCAATGCAAATTGAGTTAGAATGTTTTTGGTACTCTCGTCAGGCTTAGTTCTTTTAACAACTTTAGCTGCAGCGTTTAACACTCTCTGAAGCTTGTCAAGCTCGTATCAAGATATACCGTAAAGTAAGCTGTTACAGCGGTCTATTCTCGTTGTCACAAAAGCATGGATCAATTTCTCGGCTTGATGTTGATTTAGACATTTACGAATCTTACTGATGTTGTTCAATGCCATGGAAGATGCTCTGCAGCGGTTGTTGATCTGACTTTTAAAGCAGATATTTTGGTTGAATATTACACCCAAACTACGAACTTCAGACCTGGGTGTTATAATAATGGACTCACCAAAAGTAATTGCAGGGACGTTAGAAAGTAAACGTGAAAGTTGGGAGTGCATGTGCATAACTTCGGTCTTATCATCGTTTAGAACAAGCTTGTTAATCGCACACCAAGTTTTTAAATGTCCTGTATACAGTCCTCAATAGCTGTTCGAGCCGTAGTAATTTGTTGCTTGCGAATAATAGTATACAGTTGAGTGTCGTCCGCGAACCCTAAGGGTCTCCAGATTCCAATGAATAGAGAGATGATGATAAGTGGTCAATTTTTATGCACTGAGTCCGGTTGAGAAGATATGAGTGTATCCATGAAATAACAGTGCCGTTGAAGCCAAACTGTCTTGAAAGACGCTGGATAGGAACACTGGGATCTATAGTGTCCAATACGGCTGAGAAATCCAAGAAGAACATAAATGCTTCATTACCATAATCCAGAGTTCGTAGAAGATAGTTTTTCACACGAAGCAATGCAGTTTTAGTGCTGTGGCATGGAAGATAAGCTGAGGAAATAGCTCATGCAGATGAAGATGGGAAAGTAGCTGAGGTAGGACGGCACACTCCAAAACTTTGGATAGGAAGCATAAGTTTGAATCGGTCTATGGTTACATAAATGATCTGCATCCGTATTGGATTTCTTTATCAAAGGGGCAAAACAAAGTTTTCTGGTCGAGACCCTTCAGCTTATTATTGTGATAAGTAGCTGTTGGTAAGTTGCACAATAATCACGGTATATCTGACGATTTATTTCAAGGCGAGTCGAGCACCACTTACGCTCAAACGACGCTTGGCTACCATGGCTTTTCTAATTGAGTGTTCAAACCAGGGGACATGCGGTCGTAGGGTCACATAGTGTATAAGTTGAGGTGAGAACTGATTAAGGAGTTGATCAGTTTCTGTATAACGGTGTTGTATTGCAATGTTAGTGTTGGAAGGTCATTTGGTTTAACCACCAAGGAAGAAGAACTTACAGATATCTTAAATTCGTCGAGTTTAATGTTACGAAGGTTGCGCTGTTTCACCAAAATTAAACTCTTGTTAGGCATGACCTGGGAAGGGTAACAACAACACAAGTACTTTAAACGAGATTTACTACGACCCGAGTCTACGCGAGCTCGAGTTTGAGTTCAAGTTCGTATTTCCGACTGAATTAGAGTTTCCTACTGAGTTCGAGTTAGTTAGGTACCAGTTTAGTCAAACAAGTTTGGAAATTCTATTGATAAAAGAAATTGAAGAAAATATTATAAGATTTCATTGATTTCACAAACTGGCTTATGGAGGTTGTGTCAGGCTGAGTCTAGACGTGGCATAGGCTTCTTAGAAATTATAAATGAATTGTGATGCTTTACAGAGCAAAGGCATGTCTTCGTTCTGATATATATTCTGAAAATGAGTTGTATCGAACAGCAAACATCATAAAATACATATTGCATAATCGCTTTACCGCCTCAAAATCGCAACTCGCAATTAGTTTTGATCCTGATTTGCTTAAGATTCTCACTGCCTGACAGTTGTCTCTAGCAACGGTTTCTGGAAAATGTTCAGCGTTTCTGAAAACTTTGTTTTCATTCATAATAAAATTAGAAGAAGTTTAAGTTTTTTTTTTTTCTTTTCAGAGAACCATTGCATTAAAAAAAACAGACGTTGCTATAAAAAAAGTGCTATTTTCGCCGTCAATCTGAAGTAACGGTACCTAACTCGAACTCGGCCTCAAATTCGACCTCGAGCTCGGACTCGAACTTGAGTCAAAGAAAATCTCACTTGAAACATTTCACTCATTGACAAACAAAAACCATGTAAAACTTTACTGTTTACTCGGAAGTTGACTTTCATTTTGTGAGTCGTCACGCCTTCTTACGTAATTGCATTAATACTCGCTATATGAACTGGAGAGATCAAAACTAGTGCCAGATCTAGATCTTTTCTTACGCGGTACTGAAACTTGGTAAAAGCTAGAACATTTTCGTATCTCACGTTGAACCGCTGGAATCATATAATTCCATATTTGGATTGCGGGTCTTTACCCTGAGGTCAAAGATGACGGACAAGCGTGTTCATCGGCTGGCGAAGCTTGGCGAAGCTTGGCGACGCTTGGCGAAGCTTGGCGAAGGCGAAAAACAAGTCTCCCCAGTCCCTTTTTTAAGACCGGGAAAGAGAGCTTTTACACTCATTGTTTGATATGTATTAGATAAAAGACAAATAAATTGAAATTAGATACGAAGAAGAAAGTTTTATGTAGCAAATATGAAGGACAAGTTCAAGTTGCCCTTTCAACGTTGTAATCCTTCGAAAATTCCAGCGATTCTCTTGAGCGATGTTACGAGTGTTTTTAGTTATATTTTTGAACTTGTAAGGGCGCTAGTACAGACGGATTGGATTATGTATCGGCGTGTTTGTTTCACTTATTCGTAGATACTGAATAGAGTTCAATGATAAATACTTCACGTAGGAAAAGTCGTGGGGGAAGAGTTAGTTACTTCTCCTCACGGACACATAGATTTGAGAGTCGCTTTTCGTGGCTTTCTTCATTATTTCTGTCTTTGAATCTGCTTCCAACTCTAAACCGCTCTCAACTCCACCTGAGCAGTTACTTCTTCAACTGCTTCTTCAACTGAACTTAAACTGTGCTGCTTGCGCTTAAGTAGCAATGACAAACTTAATGAGATGACGTCAAGCAGAAGCTTGATTGACATCTAACACAACAATTCTCATCGGGTAGTTAAATGCAAGCATAATGATTATCTAGTTTCCAATTCCCTAGGAGGAATTTGAATTCGCATAGATTTACAATATTTGTCTTATACGAAAACGTCCCGCAACTTAACAGTCGCTGGACTAGATAGTCTTCTAACGGTTGTTGAAATAAGAATTAGTGGCTAATCGAAATAACTTGAGATTTGAATGTTACAAAGTGGGACTATCAATCGATTACTGACAGCGCCCAGTTACTTAATATTCGGTAGGATTGCGACAAGCACCTCCCAATCTCTTCTTAAAAATAACTAATGGCTAATATTATAAATGTAGTCGCAAATCCTTTTCTCATTCTTTCTTTCTGCCGAAATGTCAATCAGCATCTATCGATTTTACAATATCATTAACATTTCGGTTTCCCAAACATGACTTGATTTAATTAAAAACACATTCTTGTTGTTTTCCGATTCCTATCTTGTCATATTTTTCCTAAGCTCTCTTTTCGGCCTTCTAATCCAGATGTCCTTTTGCAGACTCTGTGGCGTTTACTGAGCCACAAATGGTTTTTCTCTACTTATGAATTAGTTATATCGATAATTCCTTCTTTACAAATGTTTGTTTCTCTACTAATTAGGACTCCCTTATCTTAGAAATAAATGTCCTTTTCAACAAACGTTCTTTCTGGTTTGAATCAGCCGTACGCTCTGATTCATTTACCGCTGCTCTATCCGTGTCAAGCGGCGCCGGCGTCGCTTCGTTAGCGATCACTTTCTTTAATCATTTAATAAATAAATCAAATTTTCCACAGTATCCAGCAAAGTCTTCTAAAAAATTAGTAAATACTCAAGTATCGGTTATATTTTTGATGTTTGAGAAAGAATAGATATAAAGATTTCTTGTGGGTAAACGATACCGTCCGTGTTTTTGGTTTTGTAAACGAGCGTCTTTTGCTCTCCTTTTTTCTTTGCTCTTTGGGCTTCCTGTGGTTAGGACAAAAATGTCGAAGGGGGAGGAATAAATTTTGAAAATAGACAGTCGCTGACTGCACGTGGCTACTGCTGACAGGTTTATAGAAAATAACTATAATAAACATGGATATGGAGCCACAAAAAATCGTCAAAATGTGAAATAAAGTGAATAAATCTTAACTAACCTTTAAAGCGTAGTATCTATTTCGCCCTTAGTACTTAAATTTTGAAATTAATCAGTTTTAATGTTTTTTTTTTGGCTACCTGTGGAACAACTTATGATTGCATTCCATAATTAGTTGTATCTTAAACGAGATCATAAATATTCAATTAGATTGGAATTCAGTTAACCTTTGCTGACCTGCTAACAATAGTATTTTTTTAATGCAGGCATATTTATTTTGAATTCATGTGTATCATAGTATTCACATTCTCGCCTCGTTTAAATAAGCTATAGTTGTAGTAATTCCCCTAGAAAGGGGAGGCATACTCTACTGACTGTATTTAATTAAGCTTAAATCCATCTATACTTCTTTTGCTGTTGATAACATATTGGTCACTGTCGTAAAATGTCCACGTTGCATGTTTTACGATTTCCCTAGGAGTCAGACATCGGCATGTCCAGAAGGCGCTAGTCCTTCGTCCGGATATCAAAGTAACATAAAAAATAATAAAACCAAAGAAGCCAATAGAAATGTAGAAAGTGATGACGCCGATGTCATAGTTATTAGCAGACTAACTATGTGGAGATCTTGCGCTACTACGTGATCGACCTCAACTGCACACATCCAAAGACATCAGTAATATCAATCTGACAGCTCACATGAATATAATTTTTATTTAGATGATGTACCTGAACCAGTCGGCTTGTTCCCTTTGAACTCACTGCATACAACCAAAGACATCAGTAATAGTTATCTGACAGCTGGCACTGCTGTTGGTGTTAGTCTTGCCCCAGGACCAGATGGTAAACCAGGAAGCTCGTATTATTTTCCAGGAAGCTCAAGCAGCTACATCGAGATTCCACAACAAGCAAAGCTTGACACCAGGTAATAACCATTTTTTTGAATATTGTCTAACCACTGTTATAATCGAATTATTGGGCGTAAAATATTCAATAACAAATGTAGCAACTGCACTTGAAATTTATCAACCAGTACCTTTACTACAGTAATTTTAAATATAAAACAGTTGATAAAAAATATATTCGTTTTCCAATAGAATATACTACAGACCTTAGCTGCTTTTCGTTTTGCCGTTTCTCAATTGCTTTTAGGTTGTAGTATACACGACGTTCCAAAATGGCCGCCAAACTTGGTTGGGACTAGGGACAACTGAACGGAAGCAAGGTAAGTAAGACCTCATTAGTAAACAAAGTCTACTCAGTACGAACTTTTGTGTCAAAGTCATTCACCCTTACTTCAAAACACGCTTAAAAGAACTCGAATTGATGACACGAATGACTTTGACACAAAATATCGCACTGAATAGACTTTGTTTACTACTGAGGCCTTACTTACCTTGCTTCCGTTCAATTGTCCCTAGTCCCAACCAAGTTTGGCGGCCATTTTGGAACGTCGTATAGGTGGATATTTTTTTGAGTCTGCAGTATTTTGTCGAGCCCGCCTAAGCGAGACAAAACAATTTAAAAGACAAGAAAAATATGTCTATCTGTAACTCACTCTGAAATGTATAGCAATTTATAGCCAATAAAACAATTAGTATATGAAGGGTATTAGAACAAAAGAATGATGTAACCAGTAAATTCAGACGAAAAGCATGGACCACGGGCTACATCAGTCTTTTGTAAGATAATGAAATATGAAGAAACGGAAGTGAGAGGTGCAACCACCATAGGGAATGGAATAACAAGGAAGGTTGCAACGATCTATAGTAATTACTACTTACTAAATCTACGCTTTATCAGGCGATATCTGAATCTACTGAGTTAGCTTATAGCTTATAGCTCAGTTGGATAATAAATTTTGACAATCATTGAAAGCTTTCAACCCATGGCCATTAATCTCGGACATTGAGCCAGCGATCGCAAAGCGGAGTTCTCAAATCGCAGTACTTCGAGATTGCATCAAAAATATAAAAAAATGGATGGGAGACGACAGCATTCATGTAAATGAAATTGATCATTTTGCCGTGAATGTTTTTTGTAGTGCCGTGTGAATTTTGATTTGCCGTGATAGTTATGGGACAAAACCAAAGTACTTTGAGGGTTAATTTTAGTTGTATGTAGTCCTATGTAAGACAAACATACGTAAATGCAAGTGAAATTTCATTCACAATACACATTTAAGATATTCTTTTTTCGACTTCAAAATAATTTGGGTAGGTTTTACTTTTTTCTTTCTGTTTTCATGTAAAATGACGCCCGATTAAATGTTGTTTAACTGTTGAGTGTCGCCATATTGAATATATGATGGGTAATTCCGCTGACTTGACCGTGAGAGCAAAATGACCGAGGTTTCTGGCCATGTAAATTCTTAATATTATTTTTGGTGTTGAAAAAATACGAAGAACGATATAACACGAGGCAAAGTAAAAAATATAAATAATAGATAAATAAATGAAACAAATAAAAAAAAAGAAAAGAAAAGAAAAGAAAAAAGAAAAAAAGGAAAAAAGGAAACAAATATCAACTATTAAAAAAATAAATAAATAAGCGATAAGCTATTTTGTATTTAAATTGGGAAACGGGCAGGGGGTAAGAAGAATGTGAGTAATATGGTTTAGATGTAATTAAAGGAAATTATATCTGTTTTGCGCAACTACCGAGTATTACTGTGACTGACACTGGTGATAGTATACCGCCATGATAAAATTTGATAAATGGTCATGCATGGTCATAAATAATAGGCTAAAAGTTATTATAATTTCTCTTTTGCAGATATTCGATTACAGTACTTCTTTGGGTATACAACGAGGGAACTGAAGGTCCAATATTTATTTACGAAACAGGCACTGCTAACTGGGCCCTACATATGTTCATAGTCGGGGCATCTTCCTTGTTCTTTAAACCAACTAGACGAACTGATTTTGCACATTTTCCACATGCCATGTTTGATTATGGAACTGTAAACATTTGGAGATATGTAGGATACACTTACGATTACAACACAGGGTATCAACGATTGTTTGTTGATGGAGTTCAGGTAGCTGAAGAATCTATTGGCCAACTCGAACTTTCTTCAAATTACAAGGTATATCTTTATTAATTGATAACAAAACATTATACACTTAATGTCTGCTCGCAAGGGAAATAGTTTTGTTTTCCCTTGATGAGTGTCGATGTTTCCCTATGCTTGGCCTCGAGTGAAAACAAAACTAACTAATTTCCCGAGGGACCAGACCTTAAGTATAATAATAATAATAATAATAATAATAATGATAATAATAATAATGATAATGATAATAATAATAATAATAATAATAATAATAATAATAATAAGTAACATATCCATGCCAAGAAAAGTACACACGACCAAGACCTTTGCCCTACCTGGTCTTCAGTACCACATGTGGACAAGCGACTGGAAAATAAACCAACTGAAGGACATAGACCGACGCACAAGAGAGATAGTCAGAAAACAAGGAGGAATGCACCATCACGAATCCATCAAACTACTCTACCTACCAGAAGAACTAGGAGGAAGCGGTATGAAAAGCGTTGAGGACACTTTCAAATTAACAACAATCAAAATGGCAAACTATATCAACAACAGCAAAGACAAGAGGATCAAGCATGCAAGAACGCTTGAAATGAATAGAATCGCGCAAGGTAGAAGGTCAATTTTCAAACAGGCCACCAAGTACGCAGCGGAATATAACATCACGTGCGACTTTGATGATACAGGCACTAAAATACCTACAAGTAAAGACCCTACACCTGCCAACGAGATCAAAACGATAACCTCACCTTCAACAAAATCAATAAAAGAGCTGCTGCGATCAAAGATCACGGAGAAATATATAAAAGAAACAAAACAGCAGACATGGCTTGGAGCCTACACCAACCAACAACTCCAAGACAAACAGATTTCACCAACAGCCAACCAGATCCTGAAGAAGTGTAAAAACATTCCCGATATTGTCTACAGCGTAAACAAGAACATACGCCAACAACTACTTTCAACAAAGACATACCAACAAAGCAAAGCACAGATGACCATCACAGACACCAAATGCAGAATGTGCCATATGGCTACAGAATCAACAACACATGTACTGAGTGGCTGCTCAAAGATCGCCCAAAGCCTTTACACAGCCAGACACGACAGAATGCTGAGACCGATATACCACTGTTTGCTGGAAAAGTACAACTTTCAGGAAAGCGACAATGGAAAGCCATGGTACCAACAAAGTCTACCATCAGCAGCACTTCAAAATGAAAAGGCAAAAATATACTGGAATGTATCCTTTCAACTTGAGAAAGCTCCAGAAAACAGTGCCAATAAACCCGACATAGTTGTAGAAGATAAAGAAACTAATGCTTGGACACTATTTGAAGGCACAGTTTGTCAAGTTGGTAAGATTGCGGAGAGAACTGTTGAAAAACAAGAAAAATACACGGAACTACATGCAGACATCAAAAAAGAGTGCAAAAGTTCAAGTGTAAATCAGATTAACATAGTGTTTGACTTTCTCGCAGGACATCACGAACAGCTAAGAAGAGACCTAAGAACAATTACAAATACAGACAGGGAAGTGAACTTTCTTATAGAACGATGTCAGAAATGGATTTTAAGCCAGAACGTTAATATAGTCAAGAAGTTCTATGAATATGCATAAGCTGAAGAAAGGATTGAAAAAAAATGATGAACTTAACCAGCCTAGACTTAGTCCGCTGGTCAATGTAAACATGATATATACAGACAAATAAAACTTGCCATAATAATAATAATAATAATAATAATAATAATAATAATAATAATAATAATAATAATAATAATTTTACTAATGTCTTTAATTCTTCTAGCCGGGCACAAGTGCCCTACTAATCGGAGAGACAAAAAAAAACTTTAGAAAACTGAAACAAAAAAACAAAAAAATAAAATAAAAAGTAATTACTGTATGACTATATATATAATGATAAAAAATACTATATGACATATACATAATTATAATTTATGACTATCTGAATATAATGTAAGGGTATTATCGGAATGAAATATGACTATATAAATATAAATGTAATATAAATATGATATACTAAAATTTATTTGTCAACTCGGTCAGATCCAGCTTCCTAAATTCGTAGTCGCAGTAAACAGCCCTTAATCCTCGATGATTAATGCGTTCTAATTTGCTTCTGTCACTGGCTTTGCAAAAGTGCCGAACCAAGCTGCAGTAGTTGAAATGTGGTAAGATTGCAGACTTGTAAATCTGTAGCTTTGCATGGATGGGCATCAACTTGCGCAGTCTCGTTAGGATTCCTACCTTCTTGCTTGTTGTGGTGCAAATAGCTGATATATGGTCAGTGAAAATTAAATCCTTGTCCAAGATGACTCCTAACAACTTCAATTTGTCTTCTTGAACTGTGCTTATGTTATCTATAACTGTATCTCTTATGTCCTGTTCTTGTTTCTTTCTCGTCATCACTATCACTTTATATTTACTTAAATTACCTTCAAGATAGTTCCCTCTATATCACTTTGCAGTGGTCGTTTCGTCTTGTTCCAATGTATTAATTACTTCTTCCACTTTAATATAAGGTGTGAGGTATAAAGTTGATGCTCGTCCGCGTACAACGAGAGTTGTGATGTTATCTTCATAAAACAAGTCATTTTGAAATAAGGCAGAACCCTGGGGACATCCACGATTTACTGCTTTCCAGTCACTGGTGATGTTGCCAATTTTTACTCTATTTTCGTCTTCAAAGAAGGATTTGAGGAGATCGAAGGAAGATTTTGAAAGCCCATAAGACTGAAGCTTGGCTAGTAATATTGGCGGGTACATAGAATCAAACGCCTTACTCATATCCGTCGACAAGACAGCTACTGATTCATTCTTGTCAAGTGCTCGTTTCCAATCTTCCACTAATCGCACTAAGGTGGTTTCTTGAAAACCCTCGGGGGTAAGAGGTCGAAACCCGAGGCTTTATTCTGGTTAAATTTTTTCAAAGCTTTTAATACATCATCGTGTTCGATTTTACTGAATTTGAAAGTGTTGCCACTCCATTTCTCTTTAATTTTTCTAGCACTCATATTATTTAGAAGAGGGTCTCTTCCAGTACTTCCAGATATATCCCCAATGCTATCTGCTATCTTAGAGAAATATTCTGCAAGAATGTCTGCCACTTAACGCTTTTCTTGAACCATCTTTTCATTAACATTGAGAGTAATCTCTTTGTCACCTTTTGCCTTATTATGTCGTGTTTGCATTTCCCTGTGCAAACATGGTTGTGGCG
Organism: Actinia equina; assembly: GCA_011057435.1. Taxonomy (NCBI): domain Eukaryota; kingdom Metazoa; phylum Cnidaria; class Anthozoa; order Actiniaria; family Actiniidae; genus Actinia; species Actinia equina. The sequence continues at coordinate 66,870 of WHPX01001244.1, read as the reverse complement.
CGTGTCGACAACGGCGGGAAAATTTGAGTTTTGTTTGGAAGTTGTACTTGTACACAAATAACTCATAACTCCAGTAAAATTAGAAGAATATGGCTAATTTTCCAAGCTTAGACTTTGACTTTTCTGAGGAAGCATCTGAAATAGTAGAACCACCAGAAGAGCCTTCAACAAAAAAGAAAAAATCCAGAACAGCCAGCCTGAACTAGGAGAATTTTGACGAACTCTTTCAACAACACCGACGGAAATTAAGCTTGAATTTAGCGAGTTCTAGCTCTCAAAATAGTGTTTTCTTTTCGGTCTAAAATGACTATAGCCTTTGGTTAAGCTTTGGAATTATTATTTTATCAATATTTGCTTGTAAAAGCCTCTTTCTCAAGGGAGAAAGTCGCTAAAGTTTGGCTTCTTCTCGCTTTGAAATAAGCAATTTTCAACTTGAATTTCATGCTTGGAGGCGTGTATCAAACTCGCAATTTGATTGGTTATTGCAAATACACAAGTATGTAAGGATAATTTGTATTTAAAACTTTGAACTAAATTATTCTGTTTTATTTGATCGTGTTTCGTTATTTTTGTTTTTGAAGAAAATAATTTTATAAAACAAATAAAATACATTTACCGTGTTTGCACACGCTAATGCTAACCGAGATGTGGTTGGGAGAATTCGAGAGCAGATCAGTGCAAACACGAGCAGTAAATGTTATGTGTCGATCAAATACTTTTGTCAATTCTGTGTGCAAAGATGTATATTGCTCATTTGCAGAACTTGAGTTCTGTAAATCCACAATGAGCCATGGCCTCTTTTACATCAGCCTTGAGCTTAGCTTCGTCAAAGTTTTTCGAACTCCTGAAGGATATGCTCTTAAACGGATGAATTTTCACTTTCGGTTTCAAGAAGCCATAAATCATTGCGTGGTCACTCAAGCCAAAGTCAATCACCCCTTTGGTTATATCAAACAAATCAGACCTGTTAGTGATAGGATAACATCAATGAGAGTTTTACTGGAGGGGGTAATTTTTGTGTACTCCTCAATTAAACATTTGAGATCGAAAATATCCTCTAGGTCTTTAAGGATCTTTCCTTCTGTGTTGTTTGGCTTACATTTATCAAGATTTAGGTCCCCTAGGATCATGACTGTCTGTCTTTTTTGAAGGGCCCAGGTAAGCAGATGATTTAGTTCGTCTTGAAGTTCTGTGAAGTAATTGTTGTTTGATGATCTCGATGGTGGTCTATATAAGCCCAACACAATAGAGTTATTGTCTCTACATCTAGGGCAAGAGGTTTCAGTGTTTTGTAGGCTTTCGCAGGTTTAAGAGCGACTGTCTGTAAGGGTCGAGAACCTGATTTCAGCGACCACTTGGTCAAATTCTTCATACTTTGCCTGAAGATACCCTTGGATGGACCATTTACAAAAATCATATTAAAAGGTTCCAGCGGATTTTTATTTTTGAGAAAATCCCAAAAGAGTGAAATGGTCGCCAAGCGCCGGTTTTCGGCTTCGATAATCGTCCCAAGGATACCCCAAGAACAAATGGTCGCTGTGGCTACAAAATTCGCCCAATCGAGCTGAAACTTTTCACAAACCTAGGATAACATTTCAGCTTTTAAACTAGCTATAAAACTTTGCTGTATCTGGAAGGAATTATTTATTATATGTCGAAATACTAACGGTACTGAAAAATTACCGAAAGAAAGGAGCTATGTTTATCGAGCAAAAGCATCTACTGGTACCTAATTTTCTTGGGAATAAAATTGATTTCCTTAAAGATAAGCTATTAAAGTTAAACTGTACCAAATTTGAAGCTCAAAATCGAAGTATTTCTCAAGTTATTGCTTTTCAAAAACATTGTTTATTTCTTACTGGTTTAAGGGTCAAATGTCAACAAACTACAACTTCAAAGATTCCAGTTAATGCCGGAGTCGAATTGAATGCTTTATTACATGCATGGAAATTGCACTATCAAAAGACCGAGTTTTCATAGCTATCCATTATACATTCTGTTACTTTTTGAATGCTAGCGCTGTTTTTAGATATTTCTTTCAGTTTAGGTAGTTTTTTGCCGAAAGTTCCCGTCGCTGGCACTGAGTAAAATTAAACAAACACGTAAACATTTACCTGAATTAATTGTCCTTCTGGCGTTACAAGATATCCACCTTCCATTGCATTACTTCTTGCCACTTCTGCCATTCTGAATCTTCAAAATAATTATTGTTCTTTATAATTTTTCTAGTAAATTTTATTGGTAGTAGAGATTTTATTTCTGAAATCAGCACGTTAGCCAAGGAAATCGAAATAAACCTTGACCTGTCAGAATTGATTAGATCATCAATGACAACTGCTAGCTGCGAGCCTTGATGTCTACTATGACAAATGTTCCTAACTATACGTTTACAAACTATATAAAATTATCATTTTTAATCTCAATAAGAATTTGTATCATTGTCTTACTTTGTTCTTGATGTTTACAGTATAATGAGTCATGTATGATAAACGCAAGTAATTGGAGCAAGTGACAAAATTTAGACTCGTCACGCAAATCTTAAAACTGTACTCGCTCTAGGAACGCCTTGTACTAATTTTTATTTTAGCATGACGAGACTGTTGAATTAATGCAAGACATAGGTAGAACAATTAAGATTCCGTTCGTCCACTGCCGGTATCATATAATATTGTTGAAGATCTACGCCTTTTATGCATCGTTTCCGCAGCTACTAATATTTGATTTTTTTTAAACAGAACCCAATGAATCTAAAGACCAATAAAAAGAATTATTCTTCAGTAGGGGTGCAAAGTTGAGGCTACAGACACTGCCCCCCCCCCCCCCCCCCCCCCCACATCAGCTACCTATCATATCGGTACACGTTTGTAGTAGCATTGATTATCACGAGAATAGTTCTTGTTAAGAACTAAACTTAAGAACAATAAATCCTCTAGCAGTTCGTGTCCTTTTTACAAGGGCACTTGCTAACGAAGTCCTTCAAAAGTGTAAGGTAGGGCGCTTTGCGACGCACAGGACGCTGAGGTACGTCAAGATCAAGCTGCTCGCAGATGTGTTGGAGCATAGGCACCTTGAGGTCTTTTAACTTGTCTTCCGTATCCATCGTGCACAAGTCGTACTGGTCGTAGACAAGTGGATGTTGTGGCTGGTCAATTTCTTCAATATGTTTCCTTACACTACTAAAGTTTATCTCCTCCTGGACTGCTTGAAGGTCAGCCTCATCGGGATCTTGTTGTCGAGACGCAGCACTCAGGCGAGAAAAATATGATGCAATTTGATGCAACGTCAAAAATTCTGACAGCTTGAACATACGATTCCCGTCTGCGTCACGAGCTCGTCGCATCTCTCGCGCAACTAAGTCGGCGTTCAGCTTTCGACCTGTTGTTTGACCGATGCGAAACTTTGCTTTCATATATGATATTTGTTTGTCGTTGAAACGATATGATTTTTTAGTAGATCTTAGAGCCCAGCCCTTATGGATATCATTCGACGATGCACCTTGTTGTTTTGGGATGGTTATAGTAGGCACCACTCCCACGCCTTCGTCGAGATTGGAACTGTATCCTATCTTGGCGAGATCGAGAAGTGTGTGTTTCTCTACATGTCGTACACACTTCTCGAGAGAGAGATGCTTTTCGAGAGCAGACACCCTGTGAAACACTCGAATGCACCCTTCTTGCGGACAGCAGAACACTCCAGAATTAGGACTCACACCTTGTGTGTTCACCTCTTCACTTTCCTGCAAGACGCTTGTCTCTGGCGGTGCCTTTGTTTTACCACCAAGTGCTCGGAAATCTCCTGGGGAAAACGGCGAATCCAACCAGGCTATATGAGATCCTTCATTGTAAAAATACAAACACATTATTTAGTGTAAAAGCGCTACCCGGGGAATCAGATGCTTCATTCTATTCTGTCTTTTAATTTATTTTTAATTTAATCGTTTAAAAAAGCGTCCTTCCAAAACTGATAATTAAAGAGCCCCCTCTACCTTCGATGCATTGCTTTACTTACCGCTTGATGACTCCACCTTGATTTTCTTCCCGACACCTATCTTGTACGCACGCCAACACCTGATGTAGTCTTTGCTAAATTCAAAGTTATTGAATTTGGTCACTCCAGGAATGCTCTGCTCAACTTCTGGGAACTCGGGAATTGCTTCTAGAGCCACCACCCGCACTCCGTTTATCCCACCATGGGAGAGCAGTGCATCCTTCAGGTCGTTCGAGTTGAGGACATCATTTCCCTCATTTATGAAGGCTCGGATGTGACCTTTACACGTTGCAGCTAACCGGTCAGCAGCTCCTTTGCCACCCTGTGGGTCACTAAAATCCACTCGTTTGATGGTTACCCCAGTGCTAGCTGTTATCTTTTGGCATGACAATATAGTGAGAGCGCTGTGATAGCAAGCAGCATTGTCCTGACGTAAATAAGCATCATTGATTTCAGGATATTCCTTCTTGAGTGTAGACAGGACATGCTGGATGATCGCTATTACCGGTGAGCTCCCCTGGCTGCATGACTGAACGACGTGGACAAACGTTTGCCACTGAAGCACCCCCTCCACGCGTCTATAAACAACGGAGATGTGCCAGGAGATGCCACGCTTGCCAAACCAGTCTGCCTGAGATTCCCGGTATCGCTGTGGCAGGAATTTCATAGCCCAGTCATTGACTATGAAAACTGCGTTTCTGTCTAGAGTGTCGATGGTATCTAGGCGAGCCTGGTCTTGACGTAGTGAGCGTAGAAGGTGACATTTCCAAGACTGTATGGCAAGCATGGCGGTATTAGCAAGGTAGATTGCTTCATCCTTTTCGTCTTCGTTAGGGTAAGATGCCTCAGATATCGCGTTCGAAATAACTTCCAAGACGTTCTTCAGACTCTCACACTGGTGACAAATCTCCTCATGATTGTGATCACATTTCTCGCACAGTGTGGACTCTTTGTTGTCACTCAGAGCGTACACGACACAGTGGTCTGCAACTTCTGCTGCATTACTAAGGTGGACCTAATAAAGGAATTTATAATAATGATTAATATATTGGACAACAGATTTTAGAATTTGGATGCATCTAAAATAGACCAGTTATCCTTCTAAAGAAGTTTAAGGTTGAAATAACAGGAACACGTGGTTAAGTTTTTACTACCTTGAAATCGCTCTTTAGATACAGTTTAGCAGTTTTCAGCGCGTCGATATGCTGGCGTTCCCAATCTTTGCCTAACTGGCTGTGCTCGCTTACTTGGCGTACTAGTTGTATAAGATCATCAAAAGCTCGAGCACCATCTGCGGCAAAGTAATCCAGGCCCTGGAGGGACTTACGAACAGATGCTTTACATTCTGATAAGATTCTTAGCATGGTGCGGTCGCTGAATGGCTCGAAGCTTGTTTCGTCGCAGTACGCCTTGTATTGCTTTACTATTCGCTGGGGTACCACAGTTCGTATAACGTTTGGCACTTCGATCTTTCTACCAGTTGATAGTGTTAGCAGTTTCTGTCCAAATGGTAAGTCTTGTATAAGGTGAGGGCTTGTGATAAATGATAAAAAGTGATCAAGTTGTCCTCGGTTTACGCGCATTCGGATTGTGGGGTGATGTTGGATTGGGGCTCCACGTCCGAACTGCAAGTGGTGCAGGTTAGCAATTGTATAGCGGTATCTGGAGAGTGTTGGAATGAAGTATGTTATTGTCTTGTAGTTAGCAATTCCCGTCATGATTGAAAGAACCTGCCTTCTGCTCTCCCAACTTTCTGCGTTGTTATATGCCTCTGCAAGGGCCTGGAGATATTCTCTCGAGGAATTAGAAATTTCTTCTATTCCAAGGGCTTTATATATTGCTGTCGAAGATTCAATTTCCTGCCACAGAGCTCCTGCATTATTTGGACTGATGGTTGTAAGGACCGCAGCGACAACCTCCACCGCGCGTGCAGTATAACGCCACTTGGTGGTGGCACTTACAGTCTCCAACTCCAGCCATGGTTGTGTGATGGGCGCAACTCCCCGAGAAACCAGAAACCGATTCAGTTTATCACGTGGTTCATCTAGAGAAAGAGCACCAGCATCATCACTCGAGGTAGTACTCCCACTCTCAGGGCTGAGGAAAGTATCATCATGTTGCTGACTTTATATTTTTAGCTTGGAAAACGTCTTGCTTAAGCTGTTAGAGCTGTCGCTGTCCTCACTGGAATGCACTGCTTCTGCACTCTGCTATAGAAGAAGTCGTTAGGGAAATATCAATTTATATACTAATTGGAGTTATTTGGTTTCCCGTTTCACCCCCAGTCAAAATTTTTGTAGACAAAAATCCTCCACAAATAGCGGAAACTGCGACCTATGGAATCACATTAGTATGGTACACAGATTTGACGAATTTTATTACAATTCCGTACCTCAATTGACGCCGCAGAAGTCTTGTCTTCATCAACTATTCTGTTGTTGACATGTTCTCGACATTTGGTGCATATTGCTGTCCAAAAGATTTAGAACAAAATGAGCACCAGTGTAGCTAGTCATAGTTGTAGTAGAAGAGCATTGAAACATGCATAGTTCTAAATATCTCCCTCCAACCTTCCTGACAGTATTTACATCACACATCATGGAACTAACCCTAACCCTAACCTCATGACTAAAGCGGATTAGTACTTACGTAATCCGACGGAAATAAGTATGCCTGTGGTCTTCAAGATCAACCAAGACTGCTTGCTGTTGATGCGGTGACTCCCCTTCGCATTAGCTGTGTGTGTAGCAATACTTTGTGGGGCTGCGCAGTTCGTTCTTCTCGACCGCCACCGGATTCCAAAGTCAGCTCTATGACGCGGGCATATACTTAGTATTTTGTGCTGCTCGTCCACACAGAAAACACCTGAAAAATTCATTTGATATATGCAGCGTAAATTATATTTCCTAAGAATATGAGCTTTTCGGAATAATTACTTACCTGCTCGAGTTAGCAAAAGTTTTAACTCACTCTCGACCCCCTCGTCAGCAGCAAGTTGCAGTGATCGCAGATGACCCTGTACGTCTCTTGTACAGGACCCAAGCGGAATGAAATCCAGATGACCAGGATATTCTGTACTCTGGCCGCAAACAGTAATATCATTCCTCGGAAAAAGTTTCTCCAAAAGAGTGCGATACTCGCAAAAATCCATTATCTGGTCTAAGACAAACTCATGCTATGTGATTGCGAAATTCAGCCCACAATACTACTAGTAAAGGTTACGAAATACTGGAAAACATATATTTGATACCTAGTTTGTTTTGTCACACAAGCACGATTCAGGTATTGTGTTACACATTAATAAGGCCGTAAATGTCTACATTCGTTACGTAACGAATTCTGGGACTGCGAATCTATAGCTTTCACTAAGCATTCACTAATGGTGTCCTTTGTAAGATACCTTGTATTATTTACGAGGGCTTCATATGTGTACTTATTTTAAAATTACGTTAGATGGCTCGACAAACTGTAGATAGGCATCATCTGTTTGTGACTTTTAAGAAGGCCATTGTTTTGCTCTTTCCAAGATATTCAAAGTAGATCAATAAAAGGTACTGAGAACAATAGTAATGTTGAAGATTCAGAATGGCAGAAGTGGCAAGAAGTAATGCAATGGAAGGTGGATATCTTGTAACGCCAGAAGGACAATTAATTCAGGTAAATGTTTACGTGTTTGTTTAATTTTACTCAGTGCCAGCGACGGGAACTTTCGGCAAAAAACTACCTAAACTGAAAGAAATATCTAAAAACAGCGCTAGCATTCAAAAAGTAACAGAATGTAAAATGGATAGCTATGAAAACTCGGTCTTTTGATAGTGCAATTTCCATGCATGTAATAAAGCATTCAATTCGACTCCGGCATTAACTGGAATCTTTGAAGTTGTAGTTTGTTGACATTTGACCCTTAAACCAGTAAGAAATAAACAATGTTTTTGAAAAGCAATAACTTGAGAAATACTTCGATTTTGAGCTTCAAATTTGGTACAGTTTAACTTTAATAGCTTATCTTTAAGGAAATCAATTTTATTCCCAAGAAAATTAGGTACCAGTAGATGCTTTTGCTCGATAAACATAGCTCCTTTCTTTCGGTAATTTTTCAGTACCGTTAGTATTTCGACATATAATAAATAATTCCTTCCAGATACAGCAAAGTTTTATAGCTAGTTTAAAAGCTGAAATGTTATCCTAGGTTTGTGAAAAGTTTCAGCTCGATTGGGCGAATTTTGTAGCCACAGCGACCATTTGTTCTTGGGGTATCCTTGGGACGATTATCGAAGCCGAAAACCGGCGCTTGGCGACCATTTCACTCTTTTGGGATTTTCTCAAAAATAAAAATCCGCTGGAACCTTTTAATATGATTTTTGTAAATGGTCCATCCAAGGGTATCTTCAGGCAAAGTATGAAGAATTTGACCAAGTGGTCGCTGAAATCAGGTTCTCGACCCTTACAGACAGTCGCTCTTAAGCGTTTGACGACAATACCTGATTTTACGTAAGCCATTACTCCTCCTCCGCCTTAAGAGTGACTGTCTGTAACGATCAAGCAAAATTCAAAATCCGTGGCAAACTTCGAAAAATCGATTTCGCTCATACTTTCAAGTTAGTTAGGGTAATGTATCCTAAGAATCGCTGTATAGTTGGTTTGATCAAATAACGCTTTATTATGGAGAAAAATGGAATTTTTCAAACACTCCCGAAAACGCCGTTCGCGACAGTAAATTTTGACTCAACTTTCGCGGCTGCTGGACACAAAATAAGCAACACTGGGAATTAAAACAACCCATATTCTTGAAGAACAATCTATTGAGTACGATATGCGTGACTTTGGGATCAATTGTACAATTTTAAGCTAACAAAATAATTTTATTCGCTAGACGTGTGTTTAGAGTATCAAAAAGTAGGTCTTACAAAAATATTCATTCTGAATGTGCTTAACCTCTCAGTCGCGTGAAACTTCGCTGGTTGATTATTCAGATGTTGGTCTTTCTAGTGATGTAAAGAAATCTTTGGGCAAATGATTGTGTGTCACGCAGTATGTCTTCAAACTTTGGTCAAATTACTCATTTCTGACCTCTGGCCGCTTTCTATAACAGACAAGATACTAGTGTTTATAAGTAAAATATAAACTCAAAAACAAGCCTAAAACACTTTTATAGCCTTAAATAATGTAGCTGTTTAAGAATTCTTACCTGGCAAACTCTGAAACCTGGATTTTTATGAATGTTTTTAGACACAACATCGATCTGGTTTCTTTCATTACCGACTCGAACTTGTCAACGGCCGAGTGCCACAGGGAGCCCAACCTTTCTTGTTGTGGTGCAAAACACAGGAAACCCAGATTGATTAAAAAATCGTTTTAATTTGTTTTAATGATGATGCAAACACACACAATAAAACATTTCACAACTATTCCAGTAAAACTTGCTGAATTACATGATAATCTATAATATGAATGACTAATAAAGAGGGGAAAAACCTGCAGTAGAACCTTACTAATGGTAACAGTTCTAAATTGATTTTAAAGAAGTTGAACCGTATACACTACATGCAATTTTTCTGCTCGGCATGTCATCATAAATGATCACCGGCCTCTAAGGTTCATAAATATTCGAACAAATGTATGTGACAGAGGCACCCACGATTCTATTGGAGTAGATGCAGAACATGAAAATCTTTGGAAAGTTTTTACGCATCCTTCTTCGGAACAGGTGAACAGCGTGTCATCATCGGTATCGCTGTTTTCCTTGCGGGAATCTGTAGTGGTCTTTGGTTTGTATTTCCTACTTTGTCTAGGTATGATAACGCAGAAATCTGGAACCTGGTCATCAGAATACTCCATCTTCCTAAGGGTGGGTAAGGCTAGAGCTGACGATGTCTTCGTTGTTTCAAAATTTTTGCTTTGGATGCAAATTATATTCATCTTGAGTCCTACATATTTTCAAGTACTTTCACCAAAACTAATTAAACCAAGCCCCAATACTCCTCTTTATAGTTCCATTCAGTGATCACGAATAATAGTTCCTAGCCGAGGCTGGAGTTACCGCGCATGATAAACTATAGTTTTGCTATGCGCGGAAACTCCAGCCTCGGCTAGAGACTATTGTTCGTGGTCACTGAATGGAACTGTAAAATGGAGTATTAAAGAGTGACTGTCTGTAACCATCGAGCAAGGCGTAAGCCTTGACAATGATGTTATCTTCAAAAAGCGTAACATTGTGGTTTGGAGAGCATACGGCGTTGGAAAAGGAAAAAAGATACCCAACACGAAATTTGAAACAACGAAGAAATCGTCAGCTCTAGCCTTACCCACCCTTAGGAAGATGGAGTATTCTGATGACCAGGTTCCAGATTTCTGCGTTATCATACCTAGACAAAGTAGGAAATACAAACCAAAGACCACTACAGATTCCCGCAAGGAAAACAGCGATACCGATGATGACACGCTGCTCACCTGTTCCGAAGAAGGATGCGTAAAAACTTTCCAAAGATTTTCATGTTCTGCATCTACTCCAATAGAATCGTGGGTGCCTCTGTCACATACATTTGTTCGAATATTTATGAACCTTAGAGGCCGGTGATCATTTATGATGACATGCCGAGCAGAAAAATTGCATGTAGTGTATACGGTTCAACTTCTTTAAAATCAATTTAGAACTGTTACCATTAGTAAGGTTCTACTGCAGGTTTTTCCCCTCTTTATTAGTCATTCATATTATAGATTATCATGTAATTCAGCAAGTTTTACTGGAATAGTTGTGAAATGTTTTATTGTGTGTGTTTGCATCATCATTAAAACAAATTAAAACGATTTTTTAATCAATCTGGGTTTCCTGTGTTTTGCACCACAACAAGAAAGGTTGGGCTCCCTGTGGCACTCGGCCGTTGACAAGTTCGAGTCGGTAATGAAAGAAACCAGATCGATGTTGTGTCTAAAAACATTCATAAAAATCCAGGTTTCAGAGTTTGCCAGGTAAGAATTCTTAAACAGCTACATTATTTAAGGCTATAAAAGTGTTTTAGGCTTGTTTTTGAGTTTATATTTTACTTATAAACACTAGTATCTTGTCTGTTATAGAAAGCGGCCAGAGGTCAGAAATGAGTAATTTGACCAAAGTTTGAAGACATACTGCGTGACACACAATCATTTGCCCAAAGATTTCTTTACATCACTAGAAAGACCAACATCTGGATAATCAACCAGCGAAGTTTCACGCGACTGAGAGGTTAAGCACATTCAGAATGAATATTTTTGTAAGACCTACTTTTTGATACTCTAAACACACGTCTAGCGAATAAAATTATTTTGTTAGCTTAAAATTATACAATTGATCCCAAAGTCACGCATATCGTACTCAATAGATTGTTCTTCAAGAATATGGGTTGTTTTAATTCCCAGTGTTGCTTATTTTGTGTCCAGCAGCCGCGAAAGTTGAGTCAAAATTTACTGTCGCGAACGGCGTTTTCGGGAGTGTTTGAAAAATTCCATTTTTCTCCATAATAAAGCGTTATTTGATCAAACCAACTATACAGCGATTCTTAGGATACATTACCCTAACTAACTTGAAAGTATGAGCGAAATCGATTTTTCGAAGTTTGCCACGTTTTGCTCGATGGTTACAGACAGTCACTCTTAAGCCCTATCGTTTCGAAAGGAATAAGCTTTGGAGTATGTAGAATCAATTTTTGTCTCGGTCAGTATTTCAAGGGCGGATCCAGGGGAGGGAAGCAAAGGGGGGCTGAAGCCCCCCTTCAGCAGAAAAAAACGATGCTTTTCTATATTGTTTTCCGTTGTGTTGACGGAAGAAACTCAATTAGCCCCCCCTCCCCTAATATTTTGGCTGGATCCGCCTTTGTATTATTGTACTTGCTTTTAATTTTTCTTTGATTTCCTTTAGCTCGTCGAACGTATTCTGGACGCTATTTATGTTCAGATGTATGATCAGATCTTGATTATGATAAGTTTGTCTCTTGCTTGATCATGACATAATATGCAAAGGGTCTTCTTTAGAGATGGTCGAGTGTAACGATTCATTTTGTTGTTGAACTATGTCGTTCACAAAATAATTCGAGCTGAAACTTAGATCCACAGGAAGATTTTCATAAGGGCATGGTGTACAAATTCAACAGGAGCTGATATTGAGCTGTACTTGTTTACAATTGTTTGTAGACAGACCAGAGCATTTGAGGTGGTAGAGGAGACTAGAAGTTTGGCATCGCACGGTTCGGTGATTTCTAGCTTAAAGGTTCTTTCACATGTTTTACATTTCGCCCTCACGCTAGGTCCTGGGTTTAGACTTATGTCTCCACGAAACAGTAATCTAGCTAGATTAAAGCTGGAAGTCGAGTTGGGATGATATTTCAATCTTGAGGCTAGATAAACCTTCTTCTTCTTAGACTTTAGTCTAAACTCTCCCGAAGGGCGGCTAGCTTCATGGTAAGGGGCTGGTAAAGCATCTTAATTCAGATGTTCCAGTTCATTGGAGGTACTCCTGCCATCTTCAAAGGACGTTATATATGTACTGAGTGAGAATTGCACAAATAATACGGTTATATACAAGTGTAATTTTGAATTTTTTGCACGAGCGGAGCGTTGACCTTCCATCCTTGCTCACCGCTGACCCGTTTTGTGATATAGCAATATTGAGAAATCTTTTGTGTATCAACGCGGGGTGTGATTATTCTTTCCATTTTGTCACTAGATCAGACTAGGTGGTGTTAAAGCAGGTGATGCCAGAACTTTCAAAGGCCGTCTTTCCTGTCTTCAAATATTTGACAAAGCACTAACACAGTCGCAAGTGCAAGCTGTCAAAGGAAATTGTATAGAGAAAAACGGTAAGCTATTGCTTTCTTGATTATTGCTATACGCCAATCAAAGTTTATATTTCATCTTTCCCCATTGACAATGCAACCGATACGTGAAGGTTATCAAATAAATATGATTCTTCCTGACAACAGTTATGGGCATCCAACGATACATTTTTTTACCCGAAAATATTAAAACCGAAAGTATTCTTACTTAAATTAATCAGTGGTAATTAAAAAAACGAAAAGTGACCTAAAATCTTATGGGTGTAAATTATTATTATTATTATTTATTTTTTTTCTTTCTTTGTTTTTTTGAAAACGAAACAATTTTGTTCTTATTGGTTGTTGCTTAAAAATTTTTTTCGTTCCAGATTATACTGCTTGCCTTGATCCAAGAATAATCAGTGATCCAACGAGAGCATTAGAATTCAAGGTCAGCAGCCAAGCCCCTGACAGACACACCTTTATTCGTAGGCGATGGTATCGATTGAAGAGCAAAGATTGGACAAGAATCGTCACATCATGTCCAGCCCAAGGTTCCTGTGGAGCCCAATCTCCAGGATGGCTCAACGGTCAATATCCATCAATAGAGGCTGGGATAATAAAGATGGAAATATGTTACCGTTCAGGATCAGACTGCTGTGCTAACAAGGCAACTGTGTATGTAAGACAGTGCTATGGGTACCCTGTGTTCATGCTTGACGATGTACCAGATGTCAGCCTTAGTAATCGTGTTTGTACAAAAACAGGTAAGTAATGATTTGTGTCATGGGTACCCTGTTTTAGCTCTGTTTTTCACCATGTACCAGACGTCTGCCGACACGGCTAAAAAACCGCTGATTGGCTAATCTAAATCTCAACTGAGAGTGCGCAATATGGTTTACCGCTGAATTTATCGTAGGCACCCTGACAAAATGGCGGACGAGGAAAGGATTTCTGTCGAGCATTTTCCCTTCCGAAAATCGCAGTTTTTATCTCAAAGACCTTTTTTTTTTTTTTTTTTTTTTTCATTATTTACAAAGACATTTTTTTTTTTTTTTTTTTAGTTACAATAACAAAATAACTACACTATATATAAATATGTTTATGAGATTGCACCCTGCCAAGTGGTCTACTCCAAAGCTGGATTGATGAGTTTCCATTTACTTATATGTTTTGAAACGATATGTTTGCTTATCGCCATTCGATATTCAAGATTTCTATTTTGTTTAAGAGCATTTAGAAAACATTTTAGCGAAGGTCTTTTCATTTTTTCTCTAGATTTATATATAACTATTTTAAAATATAATATAATATAATTCAAAATAGGATTATCTGAGCCCAAAATAATATGCTGGTAGTTATTTTCTGGCAGATTTACACCAAATTTTTCAAAATGGTCCCTTATTTCGAAATAGAAGTTTTTTGATTCTACACAATCAACAAACAAATGATATACAGTTTCAGGATAAATAGAGCAGAAAGAACAAGAGGAATATTCTAAAATTTTGAAACGACAAAGATCACGATTGAGAAATAGTACGTTATTCAATAATTTGTACTGAAAATATCTTGAATAAGTGTCTAGAGATGTTTTATAAATTCTGTTATAAATCATAGTCCAATCCAAATTTTTTTCTGGACTTATTATTCGAGATATATATTTTTGTGAAGTTGGTTTCTTAAACTTTTTCTCTATAAACCAATTATACAATACTTTAGTATGTAGCTTAAATACGTCAATATTGTTATTTGCTATATTAAGAGCCCTTTGTAACTTCTTTTTTTCACATTTTTTTCCTTTTACGAGAGTTTTCCATTCGTCGGGAATTGCGTGAATTATCTCAAGACCTTGATTATATGCCATAGTTTATCAAGAAAACGACACAGATGAGAAACACGATGTCCGGTAAATGGTAAATTGTCAAGTTTTTAGTCTAATTCGGACAAAAACAGGTCATCGAGTAAGCTTACTTGGATAAAAAGACAGAGAAGGAATATGATTATTGCTTTCTTGTTCCAAGTCTATTTCAAGATTCTGAACTTGAAAAGCTCATCGATTGTCAAAATAATCAAGCAAATATAGTCATGAATGCTGTAAATTTTAAAAATCGCAATAAAAGCTATAGATGAACAAGCTTTACTCCGATCATGATGTAAAATACGTTACTTATAAATTCTGGAACTCGCAAATTTTAGACAAATTTCAATAACGTGAGGTAAAACCCTAGATATGCCTTCGTTTGGGGATTTCGATAAACAAAATATCAAAGTCTTAAGCTTAACTTAGTTGTCCTGACCTTAGCTCAGCTAAAAAGGCAGAGGTGACTGGCATCGATATTTTCTACCACTATGAATGTTGTTGTCCCAAAACAGCATCGTTTAACACGACAGTTGATACGTTAATGTTCTCTTATAGACCATGGATATTTGGAATAGGGTTTACAGATTAAATTGGTTCATTTCGAT
Source organism: Actinia equina (assembly GCA_011057435.1). NCBI lineage: Eukaryota > Metazoa > Cnidaria > Anthozoa > Actiniaria > Actiniidae > Actinia > Actinia equina. Next base: position 51,631 of record WHPX01001244.1, on the reverse strand, counting down.
CTCGAATAAAAGTCAAGATGAAAGGCTTGAAGTCAAAGAAAGTAAGAGCATTTTTCAGACGAAAACAGTCTCGAGCGTCCGCCATCTTGTTTTTCAGAATCTCGCGCATGCGCAGCGGTTTTTTAGCCGTGTCACGTCCGCCTTGGTAATTGTGTATGTACAGAAACGGTTAAGTAAAATAGTGTCTAGTGTACCCTGCGCTGTACCATGTACCAGATATCAGACTTGGTAATCGTGTTTGTAGAGAAACAGGTTGGTAAGATAGTGTTAAATGTACACTGTGTTGTACGTATACCATGTACCAGATATCAGCCTCGGTAATCGTGTCTGAACAGAAACAGGTAAATAAGACTGTACTATGGCTTACCCAAAGTGTGTTGCACGATGCACCGGATATCAGTCATGCTAATTTTAACTTGCACAAAGATATCCACTTAATCGGCAATAGCTATCATAAAACTCGTGTTAATTCTTTCGTCACAATAGCATTATATCAAAACTAGCCTTACTTTTCATTTTCAGATTCAGACGCATTCCCAAATATCATGTTCCAGTCAGCCAATGAGAGTTGTTTATCTGGCCACGTGATGAAAACAGTAAATGACGTCGTTGATGATTCTACCTGCATTACGTACTGTTTACATACCGGCCAGGAATGCAAATCTGTCAATTTCGTTAAACCCCTTAATGGAACATGCCAGTTGAACAATGCTACCTTGACGGATCACCCACTGCATGCTACTGTAAACAGTGGCTGTAGATATTATCAGCGTACATCAGTGATGTCATATATTATACCATAAATAGAGGATATTACACGTTGGCTTAAGATATGAAGTCTATTTTCGAGTGATAAAAAATATTTCACGAGTGGGCGCAGCGAACGAGTGAAATATTTTTCAGCACGAGAAGAAAAATTTCATATCTTAAGCCAACGTGTAATTTTCTTTTTATTATATAGACAAAACCACAAAGAAATTAGTAATATATACAGTATGAGTGTCCGTGTTGTATCAGATATACAACCACGAGGCGTAGCCAAGTGATTGTATATCTGATACAACACGGACACTCATACTGTATATGACTTATCAAACGTCTAGGTTAGTTCCTTTGTGTTTCACTAAAATTTTCAAAATTAAAGTAAATTTGGCCAATAAAATCCAACTTAAAGTTTATGCGAATGAACACAGTTTTGTATCAGATTTACAACACTCTTCACGGTCGTGATTTCTGTTGTGTTTTGCTCATGAATTATTCATGAGTTTGATAAAAACTATTACAACGCGCCTCAAGTGAGCGCGGGGAAAACATCACAAGTGACGTCATCGATATCCTCACTAGTGAAGATATGGAAAATACGTTACTTAGGTCCCGGATGTAGTTTGTACGAAAAAAATACGAGTTTGATATTTCCCAGTAAAACACTCATATTTATATAATAAGTCTACTCTCACCTCAATCATTCTACTTTGACAGGTTAGCCACTGCATGTTACTGTAGTCAGTAGTTGTAACAGCTTACATCAAATATATCATATATCCATACCATGAGGTAAATCACTAGTATCAGTTCTATTAGAGCTATTATTGTTGAAAAATAAACGCTAAACGAGGCGCAATTTAGCTCGAAGCATGGCTTAAAAGTCTCATTTCGTATTCTAGAATATCTTAATAGCGCATGCAACTTTGTTTAAAAATCATTGGCATCGAATTTCAAAGAAATAAACAATAAAATAGAATGTCCATACACTTCGCGTTTTAACAGGACTCTCTCTGCTCCTCCTTTTCCTCACTATCTCGCTCTTGGTCACCCTTGGTCACACACCACGGGTAGACCGATGAAGAAACAGAGAAAGGCCTCAAGTAAAAGTCAGAAAGTTGGCCCGGACTGGGAAAAAGTTCCCCTCTGTTTTAAAAGAACATACAGTTCTGGGCTCAATGGTCTCGCCAATTATATTCAATAATTCGCCTATAGATTTTGCCTATCCGGACCTTTAATTTTAGTGAAAATTTATATAGTAGATATGAAATGAGAGTTCTACGCCATGTGGATCGTGGATCATGTGGATCGTGGATCAACCCCACCCCCATCAGGGTTTTTACAGAGGTGACGTAACGGCTATTCTAAGTGAGGTTCCAGTGAGGTAGGGGGAGGGGTGATCTACATCCAACCATCATGGGAAGACCGGCCGGCCGCCCGAGTAGAGGTTCTGATCGAAATCGGGGCCTGGAAAGGTTTGGGGAAGGTGTTTTAAAACACAATTCAAAATCCTTTGTTTAAAAAACGAAGTTTTTGAATTAATGAGCTGACTTCCTTTGTTGGAATGACATGTTTAATTAGCAGACTTAAATGAGAAGCTGTACTCATGTTTTAAGTGGTTTATATCGCCTAAGCCGCCTTTGTCGGAATCACTGACTAATGTTTAGTTGGCAGGAAGCTTTTGTTGGAGAGGATTAAATCCTGTGTTTCGGCGACTGGTGGTTAGGAGTTATGAATTAATGAGTCTAGCCTTTAGAAGTCAAAAGACGTTGGACAAGCGTTCTGACTAGACCTTTTGCATATAAGACACGTGTCCGTTGTACCAAGACGTCCCACTTATCAAGCACCGTGATAAGATAATGAGGGTTCTAAAAGCATCATTATCACCCTATGAATACATGTCATTGTTGATGAGCAATCTTACTATGCAAATTAAAGGTTCTTTTAATTGGGTGAGGTGGGAGGGAATATTCTTCTTTTGTTTTGTTTTAATGGACGAATGAATGGAGGAAGAATAGTGATGAGTTGGCGACTGATTGATTGGATTCGTTTTTATTCCTTGTCACAACGAAAGTTTCAATAATGTTAATTCATTAGAAATCTTCGTCTTCTATTTCGTATAGTAAGGCGTTGAATTCGCACTCGAGCAGCAGCATTACGACGTTGTAAGTTCAGTATCGGTATTCTCATCCTTATCACGATTTCTTCAAATGTTTCTATAGTTTCCCCGGTTAGATACCAAAATTCAGTATTCGTGGCGAGTTTATAAGGACACTGTAATAATCTCTGCCACCGTTCATTTCGGAACAAAAGACACCCATACAATCCAGGACGTCAAGTGGATATTCATCAAGGCCAAACCCTGAACGACTAACAATGCTATGAAACACTGAAGCCATGCTAAAAATTTCAAAGGAAAAAACCGGGTATTGTTTATAATTCAGAATTTAGTATAATGTCAGAACAATCACTGGAATTTGACCAAAGAAAAAAAGGAAACGGTGGTGGCATATCTTTGATAAATAAATAACAATGGTGACTGTGGTCACTCAAACTTTCCAGTACAAGAAGGACACCAAAACGTCGAAGATTGATAGCGTCCTGGACATGCTTCCAGGCATGATGGACAGCGTCAAATCAGCCGCGACGCCCATAAGTAAGCTGTCGCTAAGTGGCAAAATCTTTCAGATTCTGAATAAGGTATCAGTAGACCTTACTAGTTTCTATTTCCTCTCGGTAAAATTTTGGAATATTATTCCATTTGGTAGCTTAAACTCCTGGTCATCTACATACTTAGGCTGGTTTCACGACTAGTCTGTTTATTGAAACCACTGGTCTATTGATAAAGGTCTACTGATACCTTTATACATGTTTCATTTGTTTTTTCGTTTTTCTATTTTTAAGATTTCTTTTCGAACGATATTTTATAGATACGGTTGGCGTATAAAAGACACTTAGTCGAGTATAATTTAAATGAAACTGGACCATAAAGGAAGCTGAAATCGTGCATGTATTGCGTAAGAAAAATTAAAAGCAAAAGAAATTTTGATATTTTGTTACGAAGACATCAATGTTTAAAACAAAGATCTAGTAGAGTATTTCCATCATATCCGTAAAACTTTTCGTAAGGATTTTTACAAATTAGCTCGAGCTAGATAAAATGTAAATAACAATATAAATACCATAAGATTTTTTATAGTATTGGCGACCATTAGCATTCCATTCAACACAAATTAATGGTAAATGAAGAGACAAATTAACAACAATGAAGTGGAGGCACTTACAAATACACAAAACTTTCTTTATAACAGGCATCCGACCTTTTTGTTTCATGCTTTGCCCCTGGACACCCCATAATGCATTGCGATTGAAGGTGATCGCCTTATCACAAAAATGCAGGTTGTAAATGGTATTTGGGTATCATTTCACATTCATCTTGCAAATTCATATCCCAAAAACGTCTCTCGCGATGAATAAACCTTTCCCCAATTCGCTTGAAATGGAGGCGGTCCTTGATTCTTTTCTTTATCAAGGCCAGCCTCGACTTGAAACCATTTTGTGTTAGGGAAAGATCTATTGAATGCTAATCGACTCCATAACTGTAAAAACAGTCTTTTACGAGTTCCCCTTAACACAATGGCCGCAGTATCGTTGAAGTAGTCCATATTGTTTTTAATGATTGTTTCTGATAAATGAAACACGAAATACAAAACACATATTTTTTAGCGTGGGTATAAACTGAAGCAAAATTATGGCAGAAATGGAACATTAGAGCCGACATGAAGACCGCTAGTAAGAGGAATATACTCATTTCCACGTGCCTGAATAACAATGACAGGGTATAAGTGAGACATTTCGGGACACGGGACACATGTCTTATATGCAAAAGGTCTACTGGGCCTACTTTTGAAGCCTTTTTGTTAGGATGATGTGTTTAATTAGCAGACTTAAATAAGAAGCTGTACTTATGTTTTAATTGGTTTATATCGCCTAAACCGCCTTTGTCGGAATCACTGACTAATGTTTAGTTGGCAGGAAGCTTTTGTTGGAGAAGATTAAATCCTGTGTTTCGGCGACTGGTGGTTAGGAGTTATGAATTAATGAGTCTAGCCTTTAGAAGTCATTTTAAGGACTATAAAATCGAAAAATTTCAGACTTTTAGTCACTACAAGCGAACCTTTGAAGAGTGTGGATCAAAACAAGCAAGTAAGTAAAAGGATGGCTTTTCACTGCGACGCATGCGACAAGTCCTTTACAGAAGAGACGAACTTAGTAAGGCACAAAAAGGCTATTCACAGTGGGCGATTATTCACCTGTGAACGATGCGGGAAACAGTTTAATCGGAAGGATGCCCTAAAAAGACATGAACAAGTCTGCGGAGGTGGCTCTTCAAAACGGAAAGTAGAGGAAAAAGAAAACGCCCCACCGACGAAAAAACAGAAGACAATGACCGAGGCAGAAATTATTGAATACGAGGTGAATATAATTCATAATCTAATTTTTGTTATAATCATGTAAACCACAGAATATGTCAATACCTCTACTAACCATAAGATACATAGTTTTTCAAGTCGTCTTATATACCAATTTTTTCGATTTCAGTTAGCAAACATACCGGCGGAGATGTATGAAGAATACGACGGAGAAATTCTGGGGGATAATGAAGTGGTAGGTAAGCCTCTATTATCTTCATATCGGATCTTTGTAGAGTAACTTTTTCTAAGAACTAATTCTTTTCTCTAGGATGATGTACAAATAGGTGGTGGAGAGACTGAAGAATGCGCGCTTGGTGGAAATGTGACCACGTTTAAATATAAACCCAACAAGAATGAAAAATATGATCTGTTGCTCACCCTGCGAGGAAAACGAAAGACCATCATCAAAAAACTGAAAACCCTGCTCAAAAAACATCGCGGGATTAAGTGGTTTCTGTGTGTTAAGGTGAAGATGGTTAAAACGAGCCCCGACGGTCAGGACCAGATCTCAACCCCCCATTTTCGCACCAAATGCTACACTACAGTCAATGATACAGAAATTGAAAAAAACTACGTGCATGGAATGGAAAAGATCAAGAACTCTTTCTTGGAATACCAGAGAGAAGGGTCTGGATGGTTATTGGAAGAGGTAATTAAATTGCACCATCGTTATAGCACAAAGGGGATCACTCGACCGGCGATGATTTTCTGCTGTATGTACATACATTAAAACTGTATATCACCGCTTAATAAAGTATTGTTGCTATCATAGGTGTTGGAAATCGATTTAGGAGTCGCTGCTTACACTCCTCTCGAGGGATCGAGTTACATACCTCTACCCAAGAAGATCAAAGACAAGAAAGCGGTGCTCAACATTCAAAATGAAGATGAAAAATGCTTTTTATGGTCATTACTAGCGGCGAAACACCCCACTCACTGGACCCATCACGCAAACCGCGTCAACAATTATCAAAGGTATGAAGCTGAACTAAATATGTCAGGAATCGAGTACCCCGTTAAGATCAATCAAGTGAAAAAATTCGAGAACCAGAATAGAGAAATTAGTATCAATGTCTTTGGGTATGAAAATAAAGAGCTATTTCCCCTTTACATTACGAAAGGGAAGAAAGAATTACATGTGAATTTGTTACTGTTTTCTCAAGATGATACGCGTCACTACTGTTTAATCAGGGATTTAAGTAGACTACTAAGTAATCTTAATCAACACAATGGGCAGGCTTATTATTGTATGTATTGTTTGCATGGCTTTGTCAGGCGAGATTTGTTAGAAGATCGCGAACCTCACTGTAGTAAACACGGACCCCAGAAAATCAGACTGCCTGACGAAGACCATACAACACTGTCATACAATGACGTGCAAAAACAGTTAAAAGTACCATTTATCATTTATGCAGATTTCGAATCTATTTTAGTGAATTGTGATGATACAGAATTAGACCCTAGTACAAGTTTTACACAAAAAACGCAACATCATATACCCAGTGGGTTTTGTTACACTGTAGTATCTACTGTCGAGCAATATTGCTTCCCGCCTGTTCTCTATCGCGGGGAAGATTGTGTCGATAAGTTTTTAGACTGTTTGATTGAAGAACGAAAGCAGATAGGGGAAATCTTGAAGATGGTAGTACCCATGGACATTAGTGAAGAACAGGAGCGGGAGTTTCAGGCAGCAACCCTTTGTCACATTTGTAATGAGGAATTGGGCGCGGACAGGGTAAGGGATCATGATCATTTGACAGGGGTGTACAGGGGGGCGGCCCACAATGACTGTAACTTGAATTATAAGTTTACAGGAAAGATACCCGTTGTTCTTCACAATCTTCGTGGGTACGACTCACATTTAATTCTACAAAAACTCGGAAAAATCAAGGGAGAAAATATTAGTTGTATACCCAATAATACGGAAAAGTATATTTCATTTTCAGTTGGGGATTTAGTATTCATAGACTCACTTCAGTTTTTGAATAGCTCACTAGAGAAATTAGTAATGAATCTAAGTAAGGAAGGAGATGATAAGTTTAAGACCCTGAAGAAGTATGTGGAGAGTGAGAAGGTATCTCTCTTGTTGAGGAAGGGGGTGTACCCCTATGAATACATGAATAGTTTTGGCAAGTTTGAAGAAACCTGTTTACCCCGTATCGATTGCTTTTATAGTTCGTTGATGGGTAGCACGATTTCACAAGCAGACTACGAACATGCACAGAATGTATTTAGAGAATTTCAGTGTAGGAATCTAGGAGACTACCACGACTTGTATTTGAAATCGGACGTTTTACTGTTAGCAGATGTGTTTGAAAACTTTAGAGAAGTTTGTCTGGAGTACTACCAACTCGACCCAGGTCATTTTTACACCTCTCCCGGTCTTTCTTGGTTAGCATGTTTAAAGATGACTGGCGTGGAGTTGGAATTACTCACAGACCCCGATATGTATCTGTTTTTGGAGGAAGGGTTAAGGGGTGGGATTTCGATGATCACCCATCGATTTGCAAGAGCGAATAATCGCTATGTAGAAGGTTATAACCCAGAATTAGAAAATAATTATATCATGTATCTCGACGCAAACAATCTCTACGGTTGGGCTATGTCTGAAGCGCTCCCTGTTAATAACTTTGGATGGTTGAGTGACCCGGAAGTGGAAGAACTTCGCGAGAACCTCATGACCATCCCTGTAGATGGAGGTGAAGGATATATACTGGAAGTAGACCTCAGCTACCCCAAAGAACTACACGATTTTCATAATGACTACCCCCTAGCACCAGAAAGGCGAAAGGTAACAGAGGAAATGCTCTCTCCCTACTGTCAGCAACTTCTTGAGGACCTGAACCTTGGCGGTGCTCCCACAGACAAACTGGTACCTAACTTGAACGATAAGACGAAGTACGTTCTTCATCACCGCAACCTGAAACAGTGCTTGTCACTGGGTATGAAACTGGAGAAAGTACACCGAGTGTTGGGGTTTGACCAATCTCCCTGGCTAAAGAAATACATCGACTTCAATACCGAAAAACGGAAAAATGCAAGAAATGACTTTGAAAAAGACTTTTTCAAGTTGATGAACAACAGCGTGTTCGGCAAAACCATGGAGAACTTGAGGAAGCGAGTGAATGTGAAACTGGTCAACACGGAAAAGCAGCTTAAAAAACTGACAGCATCACCCCTCTTTGACTACTTCAGAATCTTTGATGAAAACTTGGTGGCAGTCAACATGAAGAAACCATCACTTTATTTAAATAGACCTATTTACATCGGGTTCAGTATTTTAGAATTGTCTAAAACCCTGATGTACGACTTTCATTATAATTACATCAAGCAGAAATACGGTACCCAGGCAACCCTACTGTTTACAGACACAGATTCCCTGTGTTATAACATCAAGACAGAGGACATCTACCAAGATATGTTTCAAGACCTTGACCTATTTGACACCTCAGAGTACCCTAGAGACCACCCCCTCTATAGTACAACAAACAAGAAGGTGATTGGTAAGATGAAGGACGAGACCCATGGGCTACCCATCAAAGAGTTTGTGGGTCTACGACCAAAAATGTACTCTCTTCTCTACGCTGAGGATGGTCGTGAGGTTGAGAAAAAAACTGCTAAGGGAATTGCGAAACAGGTGACGAAGCGGGATATCAGACATACCCACTATAGAGATTGTTTGTTTAAGCGAATGAGAACCATGGCTAACATGAAACAAATACGTAGCTATAAGCATCAAGTATTTACAATAAACTTAAACAAAGTGGGTCTTAGCCCCTATGATGATAAGCGCTACATCTTAGAGGATGGGGTGACTACTATAGCTCATGGTCATTACAAGACCAATGTAATATAATGGTACATTTATGATTGATACGTGTAAATAAACAATTGTAAAGTACAAAGTGTGTTATTTTTATTTAGAGTTTTTAAAAATATGTCCCGGTGGTCTCAAATTGTCCCTATGATAGTACTAAATTGTCCCTGTCTTAACAGTTAAAATGTCCCCGTTTTATCAAATTGTCCCTGTGATAGTACTAAATTGTCCCTGTATTGTCAAAATATCCCTGTCTTAACAGTTAAAATGTCCCTGTAATATCAAAATGTCCCTGTCTTAACAGTTAAAATGTCCCCGTTTTATCAAATTGTCCCTGTCTTAACAGTTAAAATGTCCCGGTTTTATCAAACTGTCCCTGTAATTTCAAAATGTCCCGGTTATCAAACTTAAACAAAAAGTAAAAATGAAAAATAAAAAATAATAACATATAAAATGTCATGTCCCCAAAATATTGAAGCATTCATCATGGTAACACGATACCCTAAAGATTGTCCTGTACCAGGGTGTTTAAAAACAAATCTAGTCAAACTTTCTAATCATTTAGCAAATGTGCATTTCATGTCTAAAGAAGAAAGAAAACCCTATCTTCAAGAGGCAAGACTTTTTTTCAAAGAATATAAAAATGTGAACACTTTAGAGAGTAATCTAGTCCCTCATCAACCTCTGAACCTTGATGGATGTTACTTTAAAACACCCAACAAACATCCAAGTGTGTGGTCCGACGTTTTGCGGCAAGTCCTACTGGACTGAAAAACTTTTAAGAAATGTGGATGAAATGTTTAGTGAAAAGATTGAAAAGATTGTGTACTGCTACGGTGAATTTCAACCGCGGTTCTTAAAAGTTTTTCAGTCCAGTAGGACTTGCCGCAAAACGTCGGACCACACACTTGGATGTTTGTTGGGTGTTTTAAAGTAACATCCATCAAGGTTCAGAGGTTGATGAGGGACTAGATTACTCTCTAAAGTGTTCACATTTTTATATTCTTTGAAAAAAAGTCTTGCCTCTTGAAGATAGGGTTTTCTTTCTTCTTTAGACATGAAATGCACATTTGCTAAATGATTAGAAAGTTTGACTAGATTTGTTTTTAAACACCCTGGTACAGGACAATCTTTAGGGTATCGTGTTACCATGATGAATGCTTCAATATTTTGGGGACATGACATTTTATATGTTATTATTTTTTATTTTTCATTTTTACTTTTTGTTTAAGTTTGATAACCGGGACATTTTGAAATTACAGGGACAGTTTGATAAAACCGGGACATTTTAACTGTTAAGACAGGGACAATTTGATAAAACGGGGACATTTTAACTGTTAAGACAGGGACATTTTGATATTACAGGGACATTTTAACTGTTAAGACAGGGATATTTTGACAATACAGGGACAATTTAGTACTATCACAGGGACAATTTGATAAAACGGGGACATTTTAACTGTTAAGACAGGGACAATTTAGTACTATCATAGGGACAATTTGAGACCACCGGGACATATTTTTAAAAACTCTAAATAAAAATAACACACTTTGTACTTTACAATTGTTTATTTACACGTATCAATCATAAATGTACCATTATATTACATTGGTCTTGTAATGACCATGAGCTATAGTAGTCACCCCATCCTCTAAGATGTAGCGCTTATCATCATAGGGGCTAAGACCCACTTTGTTTAAGTTTATTGTAAATACTTGATGCTTATAGCTACGTATTTGTTTCATGTTAGCCATGGTTCTCATTCGCTTAAACAAACAATCTCTATAGTGGGTATGTCTGATATCCCGCTTCGTCACCTGTTTCGCAATTCCCTTAGCAGTTTTTTTCTCAACCTCACGACCATCCTCAGCGTAGAGAAGAGAGTACATTTTTGGTCGTAGACCCACAAACTCTTTGATGGGTAGCCCATGGGTCTCGTCCTTCATCTTACCAATCACCTTCTTGTTTGTTGTACTATAGAGGGGGTGGTCTCTAGGGTACTCTGAGGTGTCAAATAGGTCAAGGTCTTGAAACATATCTTGGTAGATGTCCTCTGTCTTGATGTTATAACACAGGGAATCTGTGTCTGTAAACAGTAGGGTTGCCTGGGTACCGTATTTCTGCTTGATGTAATTATAATGAAAGTCGTACATCAGGGTTTTAGACAATTCTAAAATACTGAACCCGATGTAAATAGGTCTATTTAAATAAAGTGATGGTTTCTTCATGTTGACTGCCACCAAGTTTTCATCAAAGATTCTGAAGTAGTCAAAGAGGGGTGATGCTGTCAGTTTTTTAAGCTGCTTTTCCGTGTTGACCAGTTTCACATTCACTCGCTTCCTCAAGTTCTCCATGGTTTTGCCGAACACGCTGTTGTTCATCAACTTGAAAAAGTCTTTTTCAAAGTCATTTCTTGCATTTTTCCGTTTTTCGGTATTGAAGTCGATGTATTTCTTTAGCCAGGGAGATTGGTCAAACCCCAACACTCGGTGTACTTTCTCCAGTTTCATACCCAGTGACAAGCACTGTTTCAGGTTGCGGTGATGAAGAACGTACTTCGTCTTATCGTTCAAGTTAGGTACCAGTTTGTCTGTGGGAGCACCGCCAAGGTTCAGGTCCTCAAGAAGTTGCTGACAGTAGGGAGAGAGCATTTCCTCTGTTACCTTTCGCCTTTCTGGTGCTAGGGGGTAGTCATTATGAAAATCGTGTAGTTCTTTGGGGTAGCTGAGGTCTACTTCCAGTATATCCTTCACCTCCATCTACAGGGATGGTCATGAGGTTCTCGCGAAGTTCTTCCACTTCCGGGTCACTCAACCATCCAAAGTTATTAACAGGGAGCGCTTCAGACATAGCCCAACCGTAGAGATTGTTTGCGTCGAGATACATGATATAATTATTTTCTAATTCTGGGTTATAACCTTCTACATAGCGATTATTCGCTCTTGCAAATCGATGGGTGATCATCGAAATCCCACCCCTTAACCCTTCCTCCAAAAACAGATACATATCGGGGTCTGTGAGTAATTCCAACTCCACGCCAGTCATCTTTAAACATGCTAACCAAGAAAGACCGGGAGAGGTGTAAAAATGACCTGGGTCGAGTTGGTAGTACTCCAGACAAACTTCTCTAAAGTTTTCAAACACATCTGCTAACAGTAAAACGTCCGATTTCAAATACAAGTCGTGGTAGTCTCCTAGATTCCTACACTGAAATTCTCTAAATACATTCTGTGCATGTTCGTAGTCTGCTTGTGAAATCGTGCTACCCATCAACGAACTATAAAAGCAATCGATACGGGGTAAACAGGTTTCTTCAAACTTGCCAAAACTATTCATGTATTCATAGGGGTACACCCCCTTCCTCAACAAGAGAGATACCTTCTCACTCTCCACATACTTCTTCAGGGTCTTAAACTTATCATCTCCTTCCTTACTTAGATTCATTACTAATTTCTCTAGTGAGCTATTCAAAAACTGAAGTGAGTCTATGAATACTAAATCCCCAACTGAAAATGAAATATACTTTTCCGTATTATTGGGTATACAACTAATATTTTCTCCCTTGATTTTTCCGAGTTTTTGTAGAATTAAATGTGAGTCGTACCCACGAAGATTGTGAAGAACAACGGGTATCTTTCCTGTAAACTTATAATTCAAGTTACAGTCATTGTGGGCCGCCCCCCTGTACACCCCTGTCAAATGATCATGATCCCTTACCCTGTCCGCGCCCAATTCCTCATTACAAATGTGACAAAGGGTTGCTGCCTGAAACTCCCGCTCCTGTTCTTCACTAATGTCCATGGGTACTACCATCTTCAAGATTTCCCCTATCTGCTTTCGTTCTTCAATCAAACAGTCTAAAAACTTATCGACACAATCTTCCCCGCGATAGAGAACAGGCGGGAAGCAATATTGCTCGACAGTAGATACTACAGTGTAACAAAACCCACTGGGTATATGATGTTGCGTTTTTTGTGTAAAACTTGTACTAGGGTCTAATTCTGTATCATCACAATTCACTAAAATAGATTCGAAATCTGCATAAATGATAAATGGTACTTTTAACTGTTTTTGCACGTCATTGTATGACAGTGTTGTATGGTCTTCGTCAGGCAGTCTGATTTTCTGGGGTCCGTGTTTACTACAGTGAGGTTCGCGATCTTCTAACAAATCTCGCCTGACAAAGCCATGCAAACAATACATACAATAATAAGCCTGCCCATTGTGTTGATTAAGATTACTTAGTAGTCTACTTAAATCCCTGATTAAACAGTAGTGACGCGTATCATCTTGAGAAAACAGTAACAAATTCACATGTAATTCTTTCTTCCCTTTCGTAATGTAAAGGGGAAATAGCTCTTTATTTTCATACCCAAAGACATTGATACTAATTTCTCTATTCTGGTTCTCGAATTTTTTCACTTGATTGATCTTAACGGGGTACTCGATTCCTGACATATTTAGTTCAGCTTCATACCTTTGATAATTGTTGACGCGGTTTGCGTGATGGGTCCAGTGAGTGGGGTGTTTCGCCGCTAGTAATGACCATAAAAAGCATTTTTCATCTTCATTTTGAATGTTGAGCACCGCTTTCTTGTCTTTGATCTTCTTGGGTAGAGGTATGTAACTCGATCCCTCGAGAGGAGTGTAAGCAGCGACTCCTAAATCGATTTCCAACACCTATGATAGCAACAATACTTTATTAAGCGGTGATATACAGTTTTAATGTATGTACATACAGCAGAAAATCATCGCCGGTCGAGTGATCCCCTTTGTGCTATAACGATGGTGCAATTTAATTACCTCTTCCAATAACCATCCAGACCCTTCTCTCTGGTATTCCAAGAAAGAGTTCTTGATCTTTTCCATTCCATGCACGTAGTTTTTTTCAATTTCTGTATCATTGACTGTAGTGTAGCATTTGGTGCGAAAATGGGGGGTTGAGATCTGGTCCTGACCGTCGGGGCTCGTTTTAACCATCTTCACCTTAACACACAGAAACCACTTAATCCCGCGATGTTTTTTGAGCAGGGTTTTCAGTTTTTTGATGATGGTCTTTCGTTTTCCTCGCAGGGTGAGCAACAGATCATATTTTTCATTCTTGTTGGGTTTATATTTAAACGTGGTCACATTTCCACCAAGCGCGCATTCTTCAGTCTCTCCACCACCTATTTGTACATCATCCTAGAGAAAAGAATTAGTTCTTAGAAAAAGTTACTCTACAAAGATCCGATATGAAGATAATAGAGGCTTACCTACCACTTCATTATCCCCCAGAATTTCTCCGTCGTATTCTTCATACATCTCCGCCGGTATGTTTGCTAACTGAAATCGAAAAAATTGGTATATAAGACGACTTGAAAAACTATGTATCTTATGGTTAGTAGAGGTATTGACATATTCTGTGGTTTACATGATTATAACAAAAATTAGATTATGAATTATATTCACCTCGTATTCAATAATTTCTGCCTCGGTCATTGTCTTCTGTTTTTTCGTCGGTGGGGCGTTTTCTTTTTCCTCTACTTTCCGTTTTGAAGAGCCACCTCCGCAGACTTGTTCATGTCTTTTTAGGGCATCCTTCCGATTAAACTGTTTCCCGCATCGTTCACAGGTGAATAATCGCCCACTGTGAATAGCCTTTTTGTGCCTTACTAAGTTCGTCTCTTCTGTAAAGGACTTGTCGCATGCGTCGCAGTGAAAAGCCATCCTTTTACTTACTTGCTTGTTTTGATCCACACTCTTCAAAGGTTCGCTTGTAGTGACTAAAAGTCTGAAATTTTTCGATTTTATAGTCCTTAAAATGACTTCTAAAGGCTAGACTCATTAATTCATAACTCCTAACCACCAGTCGCCGAAACACAGGATTTAATCTTCTCCAACAAAAGCTTCCTGCCAACTAAACATTAGTCAGTGATTCCGACAAAGGCGGTTTAGGCGATATAAACCAATTAAAACATAAGTACAGCTTCTTATTTAAGTCTGCTAATTAAACACATCATCCTAACAAAAAGGCTTCAAAAGTAGGCCCAATCAGAACGCTTGTCCAACGTCTTTTGACTTCTAAAGGCTAGACTCATTAATTCATAACTCCTAACCACCAGTCGCCGAAACACAGGATTTAATCCTCTCCAACAAAAGCTTCCTGCCAACTAAACATTAGTCAGTGATTCCGACAAAGGCGGCTTAGGCGATATAAACCACTTAAAACATGAGTACAGCTTCTCATTTAAGTCTGCTAATTAAACATGTCATTCCAACAAAGGAAGTCAGCTCATTAATTCAAAAACTTCGTTTTTTAAACAAAGGATTTTGAATTGTGTTTTAAAACACCTTCCCCAAACCTTTCCAGGCCCCGATTTCGATCAGAACCTCTACTCGGGCGGCCGGCCGGTCTTCCCATGATGGTTGGATGTAGATCACCCCTCCCCCTACCTCACTGGAACCTCACTTAGAATAGCCGTTACGTCACCTCTGTAAAAACCCTGATGGGGGTGGGGGGGGGGTTGATCCACGATCCACATGATCCACGATCCACATGGCGTAGAACTCTCATTTCATATCTACTTATATACATATTTATATGTAATATATACAGTATGAGTGGCCTTGTTGTATCCGATATACAAACTCGAGGCGTAGCCGGACACGAATACTGTAGATTGCTTATCAAACGTCTAGGTTAGTTCCTTTGTGTTTCACTAAAATTTTAAAAATGAAAGTGAATCTGCCCAAAAAAATCCAAGTTAAAGTTTATGCAAATGAACACGGTTCTGTACCTGATTTACAGAACTCTTCACGGTCGTGATTTCTATTGTGTTTTCCTCATGAATTATTAATGAGTTTGATAAAAATGTTATAGAAATTATAGAGAATGGAACTAGTCGAGAATATCGTGAAATTTCACTGCTGTGCGCTGGAGGGCATGCTTTTCTATCAAATTTCCACCGATAGGTGCATAGGTACTTTTTGGTTGATTTGACGCGTTCGCGAGAATGCCGAACTACTAATCAGTATTCTAAGGATATATTTTTTAAGGATTTTTTTTAATTGTATGACCTCATTTGAGTCTCATAGATTTTTTTCATATTTTTCCAAATGCAAACAAAAAGAAAAAAAAGAACAGATTTTGAGTAAAGTGTTTTCTTTATAGCAACAAGACGAAAACATGGTTTTGCATTTCATCATAGAGTCAACAAGTTTTAGATCGCTTTGAAGTACTGACCCCAATAGTAATTCAGTGAGTTTTTCCTCCCCGGCCCTGCAAAGAAGCTAAGTACGTAAAACAGAACACGTTTATTCCTCAATAGGTTTTTAGTAACTCTACTCCTTAGTAGTATACAGAATAGGGGTTCTGCGACGGGTGGATCAGGGTGGATCGTGGATCAACCCTAAGAATGACGTCACCCCCATGAAATGACGTCACATCCTTCATAGTGATGTCAAACCTCCTCTTCGGATAGGTCATATCTATTTTTAGAACAACCCCTATTATGACGTCATAGTTCTTGAGAAGGAATCAGAGCCGCTTCTGAGCATCCTCCTTGATTGGTCATATCTATTTTTAGAATAGTCCGAATTATGACATAATCAGACGCATGAACCAATCAGGGGCTGTTTTTAATATTCCGGAGCCTTCTCCCGAAATCCCTATCCTGGATAAGCTGTATCTATTTTTTTGCTCACTGTATTATCTCGACTTTGGATTTGGTTACATGTTTCTATATTAGAACACCTATGATCTTAGGATAGTAGAAAAGATGCAATGTTTATGAAAATAAAGTTTTCGGAACATATCCCGGTTTTATTCAACCATATTTCATAGTTATACGACGATTATGTATTCTTTCTAACATGAACTTAGAAATACCACTCTAAAGTATTTTCATCTCCTCTAAAGTATTTTATCCAAAAGCGAATTGGTACTCATTCAGCGTCTGCAGTAATCGAATTGATCATACTCAGTAACTAGTGGGCGATCATTCACCTGTGAACGATGCGGGAAGCAACTTAACCGAAAGGATGCCCTAAAAAGACATGAGAAGAAACATTCTTAAGACAAGGAGCACCAGTGTCAGCACTGCAACAGAAAGTTTTACAGAAAAGATAAGTTGGAAGAACATCAGAAAGTCTGTGAGTATGATAAGTCGTATGAAGATCATGAGAGAAAGAGAAAAAAACGATGACAAAGAAAATGAAGAAGCACCCCTAAAGCGAGCTAAAGTAGATGATGCGAGTGAAACCGTTAATGAGGAACCGTGTAGTGATGATGGAAAAGACCCCTGTGAATAGCCTTTTTATGCCTCACTAGATTTGTCTCTTCTGTGAAAGACTTGTTGCATGAGCCGCAGTGAAAAGCCATGCTTCTACTTGCTTGTTTGCTTGCTGATCCACAGTCTTCAAAGGTTCGCTTGCAATGGCCAAAAGACTAGAAAGTTTGGTATTTATAGTGTCTGATCCCCAGAAATGCTAAAAATAGACACGACGTCATCTTTGGTGCAGAAATATTGAGATTTCATTGGCTGTCACACAAAATCTATTGTGACGTCATTGGGGCAAGTTTGGGCATGTTTGAAAATCTTGATGAGCTAAGCTGCTTTGGAGTCGAGCAAATCGAAGGAAAGGAATATCGAGATTAGCTATGATAAATGGGACATAGGGATCTAAAAAATGGCCCTGTGCAAATTTGTCCCTTTTTCCCGAGTGTCCTGGGTTTGTCCTGATCATCCTGGTTTTGTCCTTACGGTCCTGGTTTTGGCCTTGTCGTCCTGTATAAAAGTTAAAACATCTTGAGAAAACTCTCATTCGTAACAACTCTTCGAACTGTCAACATGGTAAACCGAGTTTGCAGGGATTGTCCTGTTCCTGGATGTGGAGCAAAGTACCTTGTCAAGTTATCAAATCATTTGGCTGATGTGCATTTTCTGGATCACAAAGAAAGAAGATTTTATTTACAAGAAGCAAAGCTTCAACCCAAAGTCAAAGTGATGATGTATCAAGACGATGCTCCGAAATCAAAATCTTCGAAAATACTAGAAGTTCCATCGCTATCAGAAAGACCAGATATATTTTATGAACTTTCATTACCAAGAAAGAAAAAGAAAATACGGTTGCCGAAGACACAACAAAGAAAAGTTAAAAAAAGAGCAAGAAAACCGTAAAGAGTTAGAAAAGACAGATTTATTCGACGAGAAGAATAAATCGCCAACCAGAATTTACCACTGCGGGATATCACTCTTACTTCCTTAATGCCTCTGCTAGTTTTTCAACGAAGAAGATGAATGTTAGTTATCTACGCAGAAGTATGGAAGAACCTTGTTAGAAAAATATTTTTGATCCTGGATTATTTTTGTGCTAGTTTGATTATGCAAAACCATTAAGTGCAACTGCTTTGGTTACTTTAGTTATCTTATCAACGAAAAAGTAAAACTGTAATTTCTTAAGAATGTTAGTATGAAGTTAAGATCAATATCTATTCCTACTTGGATTAAAGGGAAAAGGACAAACGTGAATGCTGATAAATATATTTTACCATGTTATTAAGATTCAATAAATCGGATGATTGCTTTTCTTAATCAAACCATTTCTTTTGTTCAAAACCACAAGAGCTGACATTGAATAAACAATGAGCATTGAAGTTGTACATCGAGTTTGTTTAGTTATGGTAATAAAAAAGATATTGAAACAAATCTCTGCGTTTTCTAAATCAAAGTATCGGGAGAAATGAAACAAGAAGGCAAAACCATAAGATTACTTTGTTATACTTTACTAGCTAGACGAATCATAAGATGAATCCATTTTATAGTTGAATGTGTGGCCTGCCAAAAACCGGTGTGAACCGGTGATCTAAGAAACAAAACAAAAAGCTCAGCAGTTTTCGAGCCGTGCCATGGTCCCGCGCTTGCTATTTCTTAAAGTGCCACTACGATGAAATTCGGTGTCTCGTTTTTAGAATAATTTTTACATTTTCAGAAACTATGAAGACCTAAATTTCGCTGGCCCAAGCCTTTTTTATTTCTGTGAACGACAAGTGCCTCAAATTTAGACATAAAAACGCGAATTTGGCGTCCGCCATTGCTACCGAGTGTTCCTATGAGCCTGCGATATTACGCTGACCCGTGACGTCAGTTACTCAACACATTGCTCGAGCTTACTTGATTACTTCAGATTTGTGATGATGTTTGAGGCAGATTTCGACGAATACGATGCGGAATTAGATCCCATAGCAAATGAACAAGAAGTAGAAGAATACTCATTGGAAATAGAACGCGAAAATGAAGAAGAGGAGACACTTTTGAGACGTTTTGCCGGCGAAGTCGAGGTTCTTGACTGGTAAGTACGCTTTCGCTAATTGTGTGATGCACATGTATGCATTATAATCATAGTTATCACATTATTTGACTTGAAAACAATCATATTCTTGTAGGTGCAAGTGTAGCAAATGTTCCTTACAACATATTGTGAAACATGAGGAATGTCGGTGTTGTATGCAGTACGATAGATGTAGAGAAAAAATGCAAGAAATCGATCAAGAGGAGGAATGCATTACAGACCATGAAGCCTTCAGTAGTGTTTGCCTGGACCAGTGGGTTCTCGAGGTTGCAGGAATTGGTCTTAAGACAAAAGGCAAAAAATCATATACTGCAGCATTAGGAAGAGGAAACCCTGCCAATTCTGAGTAAGTGAAGTGTCAATTTTTCTCTTTTTTCTTCTACAAGTACAGTTGTAAGGTAACTGATGATAATCAAGGTAATAACACATCGTATCAACGATAGTTTTACCAGCTAATAGCCAATTTTTGGTATCATGTAAGCTTACTTTCACACACATGATATTTAAGGTATTAATTTTAATTGACCTTAATTGTTTTTTTCTACCTTCTACAGGTATTTTAGGTCTGTCGCATACAGACAATTTGTAAGGCTTGTATGGGGATATGTTGGGGCAGCCAAACGCCTTCCTCTTCCATGCTGTGTATACAACAAAATACGAGAAGCATTCCCAAATGATGATGACATGTATAAAGGTTATGAGGAAGATGATGATGAAGAAGAAGAAGAAGAAGAAGAGGAAGAAGAAGATGATGATGATTATGGTAATGGGAGTAACATATCTTAGAAAGTAACATGTCATAAATAAAAAGTATAAGATTATAATATTATTTAGTTACATATTTTACAAATATGATTTATTATGAACCACTTATTATGAACCACAAATATTTTTGTTATTCATGTCAATCTATTGACATCAGTTTGATTTAATATATGAAATGTCAAAGATAACACATTGTTTGCAAAGCAAATAGAAAATAAATAACAACAACTCAACAATGAGAAACCACTCATTAATTTCTACATCTATGTAGAATTGCTGCACTGTCCTTTTTTGTGCCCTTTCAGTGGCTTGCCACACTTCCTACACTGAGGTGCCTTTCGTTGTTTGCCACTAGTACCAGCTTTGGAAAACAGTGATTGCAGTTCAGTTTCTGTCAAAAGTAAAAAGATATTTTTGAATATAAGCATCAAGGATCTCATCAGCATGCACACTTGCTTAAGGGATTGAAAATTGAAATATTTTATTGCAGTTTTTCACAACCTGTTTCAATGAATTGCTAAGTGTAGTGATGTGTATCTGATAGACCAAAAAGATGGGACTTGCATATTTTCTGAACTGAACAATTCTTACTTTTAAATTATAATTCTATGAAATAGAGTTTGTAACAGTATTCATTGGGCACCTGAACATGTTGGAGGACAAATAGTAGTTTCCTTTTGTTTTCTGGATAAATATTTCTGCTTTGCTTCTTCTTTTTCTTGTTTTTCGATTAACATACTTTGCAGAGATTCTGGGACATCATTTTTTAATTCTGTTGATATTTGTTTTAGCTCTGTTCTTGGCGTACTTATCAAAGTTTCATATATTTCAGCAACATAATCTAGTAGAAGTATAATTAAAAACATAGAGTAAGTATTATGGAGATCATTAATTTTTTCAAAACCAATTTTGTTACCATAATTTTGTGTCACTTTCAGCTCTCGAACAGTTGCATCTCCACCTTTGAATTTAGGATACTTGACTGTGAGTTTTGCCTGTCCATTGACATCTACTTTGCTGTCCCTATTGGTGTTATAATTAAAGTGAAGAGCAGATAGAATAGTCCTGGGAATAGAATGTAAAAATGCCATTACATATAATTACTTAGTACATAAACATGCTAACTGTACTTTTAGCACAAACATTTAAATTAAATTGTCCTGTTTCTAACCTGCTAAGCATGCCCAAATATGAAAATGCCAGCATTTTGGGTGCAAACTGGTTAATTACTGAGTGGTATCCTTCCAAAGAACTGGTCTGTGCAACTGGTGAGGCTTGTTTGATGGCTTTTACAAGTGAGGTTTTACTCAGAGCATCACATAGTTTCCAGTATGCTTCAGAACCTGACATAAAGATAATTATTTAATTTTTGCTGTTGGTAATTACTTTAAGCCATTAAGGCAGTGTATTAAATACAAGTAATACCTTTAGTTAGCCATAAGCGTGGAGTATTGATCACACCATGTGCACACTTGTTGAATACCTTATTCGGAATGTCCTTATGAACATTTATGATATGATACAGAAAGGAATTAAATTTGGCAATAATAACATCACCATGCTTAGGTGTGTTGATGTCACTGCCCAGTAAAAATGGCGTACACAGGCTTTTCTCCATCTCCCAATGGTTTCACAGCCTTTTTCCTTACTCAGTCGTATCAAAATCTTTGTATTTCTAGTACAACAAGAAAAAATTATATGTATTAGAAATATATTATATGTATTAGAAATATATTATATGTATTAGAAATATATTTAAATATTGATATAATAAGTTAATATGTATCAATTTGCATGACCCTTACAAAATCTTGGATGTAGTGGTCCATATCCTCAAGATGTCCTTTTGTTTTATAATTAGTATACCAATTGTTGTTCTATTATCTTGAGAAACATATGTAAGCTTTGTCAGACTTACTTTTGCCAATGTGCCACAGATCATAAAAATGGTCTATTATTGGTTTTCCAAGGTCTTTGCATTTCTTTGGGCATTCAACCCTCATCCACTTAGCAATTGACTTATGCCTATCAGATATGAAGGTCTTAATTATCATATCAGTGGCCAGCAAGAATGTTAATGCCTTTTGATGTCCTTGAAACTCTATGTTGGAGGAGCTTCCACATTGGTTTGCCTAATAAAAAGCAAAAGACGTAGTACAAATCATTGTTATTGATAAAGTATATATGTAATTTCTTAAAGTGTGTTCTGTTATATGCACCTGCAAAAGTACAATGTGAACAATAAGGCCAATGGTGCAGCAAAATATGGTATATGTGCCATATTTTGCTGAATGGCCCATGCTGTCGTGCCTTCCGTCTCCAGCAATAACTACTTCCTTGTCTTTCAGTGTTGATAGGATTTTGGCTTGATAAGTCCTCCAAAACTTGACTATGGCAGGAACTAGGAGATGCCTCTGGTGGTAGTAGCAGGAAGGATAGTGATATGTTAGAAGTCCCATGTGCTGAAATACCAGCAAAACTTTGTTGATTGATGCTCCAGCACACAGAATGGCGAAACTTAACAAAATATTTCCTGCTGGAAACTTTCCAAGGAGGGTTGGTTGACTGTTCCAGATGTGGTCATTCTTGCACTTTGAGCAGCTAGACGTAATCGAAATCATAGTACCAATCTGTGAAACAGTAACTTTTGGATTGGGAAAGAAGCACATGTGGCAGGTCTGGAACAAAAGTAAGAGCCTTGAAAGAAAAACTATCCCCTTTGGTTCATCTCTTATGTTTTTTCCTTCATGATCTATCCTGCATAGTTGAAAAAAAGCCAGAGTTAGACAATGTTCGTAATAACTGTTTTGATTGTTTCTGTGTTCAAATACCTTTTTTGCTGTGTACTCCCTATATGACAGTCATCAGTGGATGATGCTTCAAGCTCTTCTGCTTCTGTGGGATGCCAGAGGGGATCTTCATACTGCGTATCAGGGGTTTCCGGTTTTTCCTCTTCATCATCTTCATCATCATTATCATCATCATCATCATCATCATAGCTGGTGTACTCTGAAACAAGATCAACTGGACTGGAATCTTGAAAGTCTAGTTTCTCAGTTTGGATTGATTTGTCTTGCTTATTTTCTATAAATTATGAGAGAATACAATAAAGGATGATTAAGTTTATGATTCACTTGCTGAAATGCAGAAATGAGAATGTGCATAAGAATAGATACCAGTAAGATTGCTGAAAGTCTTCACCCATTCCTCTTGATTACTTGACAGTTTGGCTTTTAATGTGCGTATTTGTCTCTGAAGTTGCTTTTTTTCCTTTCTTAACCATTCACATCCTTGACATGGGTTTGTTGGTAACCTGTTTGATGAGATCTATAAGAAATGACACCAACAAATTAAAGCACCTAGATAAACTGATAGACATTTAATGTAGCAGTTTTTACTTTTAAAATATACTCTTAAAATAACAGAGACAATTAAACCCTGAGTCACTTTACTCACACATGTTTCAAGTTCAGGCTGATAAGTATTTCCTTTTTCTGATGATCCTTCAAGGGGAATTGACATGGGTGTTTCCTATAAGTCCATAAAAAGCCAAATTATAAATTTAATTTTACTCTTGTAATACCAGGTCAATACTCAGGAGCTGAGAAACACAGAGTGACTTTACTCACACAACTTGTATCCTGTTCAGGCTGACAATTTTCCCTTTCTTTTGAAACTTCAATGGCCAGTGACATAGCTGATGTTTCCTTTAAGTCCAAACAACCACAAAAATGGAGGAAATAAAAAAGAAAGAAAAGAAAAAAATAGATATAATTTTAGTTTTGCTTGTATTCTATCAGGTCAGTTCTCAGGAGCTGAGAAACACTGAAATAAAATACAGTACTCACACAAAATGTTGCAAAAAGTTGCAAAAAGTGATGCAAAAAAAAAAAAAAAAATATATATATATTGAATGATTGATTATGAAGGAATGGACAAATTTTTCTTGTGTTTTAATTCATGAAATACTTCTCATAGAAGTTCAAAAATATACTAACACGTGATGGAAAGCCACAGTCAGCTGTTGAAGTGTCAATGGACAATGTTGCCATTTCATGATCAGACCTAGCACCAGGATCAACGTCTACATCAGTGTCATCTGAAACTTGACTTGAGCTCTAAAAACAATCCTGCATTACATTTTTGGTTTTCAAAATTAGTTATGGAGCACTGTGAGCTCTATGAAAATAATATTTGTATAACTTGCTTACCAAGCTGTCTCTTGACATCGATTGCTCCTTGTTCTCCTCCATTATTTCTTTCAAAATCTTAAGGCCAAAACAATTTTATTATTCTTTGTGAATTTTAAATTAAATAATTATACGTTCTTTAAATATATACATATTTTTAGAGTTCTTTGTGGATAGCACATGTACTCAGAACATTTACTATCTTTTAAAGAGCGCGAATCATGTTCGTAAAATTGCGGGAAAATCGAAACTCTCACCTTGCGTCGTGAACGAGCGTCCATCGGTTTTTCGCCTCTTTTCCAAATGGTAGGAACAGATCCCGGTAATAACCAACGCTGATAACCTTCAAGATGTATTTTTCTTTCAAAACAATTCGTTTCGAAATGATCTGAGCAAATATTAAACCTTCCTGTTGGGTTGAAATTCGCGCGATGGATCCTGACGAAGCGCAGCCATTGATCACGCAGAGACCTCACTAATGGACTTGAATGCAAAGAAATTCCTTTGGATTGCTTAGCGGTGTTGCTGCAATGTTGCACCACACACCGACTTCCCGTCATTATATTTTAAACGATAAAAATTGAATAAAAACTCGGATATAAACTTTGACATTCGCTGTGTTTATATACAATGAAGTAGCCATGTGAAGATTTGTGTTGAGTAACTGACGTCATATCCGCTGATACATTAGTTATCATGCCTCTCTCTGCCAGGAACATTCTAAATTAATGGCGGCGAAAGAAGAAGTACTTATTTTGTCGCATTAATCAACTTTATTGCTCAAATATGACAAAAAACAGTAACTTTATGCATTCAATACATCTTAAAGTTTCAGAAAATGTAAAAATATCAAAGTTCGTAAATTCCATCGTAGTGGCACTTTAATGTATGATGTTCAGAGGCACTAAAAGTTTCGATGCGCGTTTCATGGATTGGAAAATATATATATGAACAAGGAAGGCAGAATCGTTGATTTCTACAACAACAAAAAATAACAAAAAACTCATAAGCTAAAGTCATCGGTGTGTTACTAATTATACAAAACAAACATGAAAACCTCAAAAAAACTTTGGAAACGCTTTGATGGGTCT
This sequence comes from Actinia equina, assembly GCA_011057435.1. Taxonomy (NCBI): domain Eukaryota; kingdom Metazoa; phylum Cnidaria; class Anthozoa; order Actiniaria; family Actiniidae; genus Actinia; species Actinia equina. Next base: position 26,198 of record WHPX01001244.1, on the reverse strand, counting down.
ATACTGTAGTTATAATTACAATACTAAGATACGCTAATGCAAAAAAAAAAAGAAAGAAAAAGAAAAAAAGGAATTCGGATTCTCCATGACATGAAGGTTAAAAATTCAGACGTTTAGAATAGGTTATAAAAAGAAAAATCATGACGCGTGCCTGATCCCATTGTTTGAAAAACATAAAACCAAGATGAATAATGATTAAGATATCCATCAGGATATAAGCCGCAGGATCGCAGTGAATCCCTGACCCAATGGATCACACGCTGGACTATATCATAGGTTTGTTAGTTACTGAGTATGATCAATTCGATTACTGCAACCGCTGAATGAGTACCAATTCGCTTTTGGATAAAATACTTTAGAGGAGATGAAAATACTTTAGAGTGGTATTTCTAAGTTCATGTTAGAAAGAATACATAATCGTCGTATAACTATGAAATATGGTTGAATAAAACCGGGATATGTTCCGAAAACTCTATTTTCATAAACATTGCATCTTTTCTACTATCCTAAGATCATAGGTGTTCTAAAATAGAAACATGTAACCAAATCCAAAGTCGAGATAATACAGTGAGCAAAAAAATAGATACAGCTTATCCAGGATAGGGATTTCGGGAGAAGGCTCCGGAATATTAAAAACAGCCCCTGATTGGTTCATGCGTCTGATTATGTCATAATTCGGACTATTCTAAAAATAGATGTGACCAATCAAGGAGGATGCTCAGAATCACTATGAAGGATGTGACGTCATTTCATGGGGGTGACGTCATTCTTAGGGTTGATCCACGATACACCCTGATCCACCCGTCGCAGAACCCCTATTCTGTATACTACTCTCCTTTAATGTCCTCTTCATTCAGAGAAAAATCTTTTTTTTTCGGTTGAAAAATGCTTGCCAACCTGCTATTAATCTTCGTAAACAAACACACACGTTCACAGTAACAATCTAATTGATAGACTATCAAAGGCTGCAACAAGGCCTTCTCTTTTCCGCCGTTTCAACTGACCAATTGTTGTGTTTATCAAACCAAGGGGCTTATTCCGGTTTTCTTCGACTGTCGACGATTGCAAAGATTTAAACAAAACTTCACTTAGTCTCACCCTTTCCGCGACATCGTGCTTTTCAGTGCCTAGCGGCCCCTATTCATCGGTGATGTTTGGGAGGCAAGTGGAATGCCTCTTAGCATTCAATCCCTTTCCTGCTTGAACATCATTAACATCACTGGAATTTTTTTAACAAATAAAAATAAATAACTAAATAAATAGGATTTAGCAGTGGCATTTCCACAGAGTGGCTCTTCAACCACTGTAATTCCAATTGGAATTTAAAAGTTTATTTTGCGGAGGGAGGAAAGGCCGGAGAACCCGGAAAACCCTCGAAACACATGAGAGAACAAACAAACAACTCTACTCACATACGACACTGAGCACGGCGGGAGTCGAACCCGGGTCGCATAGATTACGCGTAGATTGGGAGGTATAGTTGTGGCCAATTAATCGAGTAAAGAATGTCTTGTAAAAGACAGTGATTGTAAGAAAAAAAATGAAAGGCCAGGAGATGACAAAGACCACAGGGTTGTCGATAACTCAAAAAGCAACAATGGGCCTATTAAGGCATTACTTGTGTGACCCTAAGTGGAAATATGCAAAATATGGGTACGTTCCTGATGCTAAGTAAAAAAAAATTTTTTTTTTTTCGGTATTAAACTTTTGCCTACATTTTACGATAGTTTCAAAGCAAGGGCTGGGACTAATGTTCCATTTATGAAAAAAAATGTTCATTATACGTCGAAAGGGAAAGGCAATACTATATCCGTGGATATTGAAAAGCTGGAAAACAGGTTTCAATATCTCTTGTCTGACAACCGTGCAGTGCCTGTGCTGGTAGATTTTTCTCTGACGACTACAATCCAAAACCCCATGACGATATTAACATTAATGATGCAAAAACGAGGCAAATGAAATCAAGCTAAAGCTTCAAGTCTCTTTACTGAAAACACTGGTATACTCAAAACCGGACTGAGATACCATCATAGCTTCAACAGTGACAAACGCTATTACTATGAATAACTTCTGTGATTGAGAAGGATGTGGATCATTTTATTGGAGATTAAGACCGGGAATTTGCTATTCACCGGGCTACTTATCAGATTGGCTAGAAATCTGAAGCATCAGAAGCCAACAGAGGAAGGAGTAGAAAGTTAAAAAAGGAAAAGAAGAAGATGGTCGCAGCTTCAGAAAACAGGGGAAAAATAGCTGGCATTGTCATTTAGGTCCCTGGGAATAGCTCCTGTTGATTTCAACTATGCAGGGCCATCGCTAGAGCCCACCCCAACTTCTCCCCCATACAAATAATGCAATAAGATGCAATAACGCAATAAATGTTTATCAATATATGGCATAACTAAGGTTGGTAAAGCAACCCCCCCCCCCCCCCTCCCCTCAAGGTCCTAACGACGGGCTTGCTACGCGGCACCAGAGATGTATAGAATACACAAGCAGAATTTATTTTGTGGAAGTATAAACGTTTATATCTTCAAGATGCATCACTCAATCAAATCATTTGAATTTTTTTATCAATCAGATATTCACTTTATTTAGAATCAATGATGAAAATATTAAGTTAGGTGGTATATGCGCTTTAAGTTTAATCTGTTTATGATTATGATTCTTTCTCCGGCAGAAAACTTATTAATCAATGATACGAGTTTTTGAGCAAACTATTTTTTTCTATGTGCAAGCATTTTTTATTTGAACATTTAGGCCCAGGTCAGACGCCGTAATTAACATGAGCCGAACCTAATACAGGGTAATAAGGTCATGTGAAGTACGGCGTCTGACCCAATTAAGTTCGACTGATTCAATTTGGACCGACTAAGTCGTTCTTCACGACTAGGTCAGTCGTGAAGAACGACTTAAGATCGACTTCGGGTCAAAAGCCGTACCTCACATGGGCCGATAAAAAATTATTAATTATATTAATGCATGTTTTGGCCTCGTTTTCATTAATCATCACTAAAGCGCATGCGCACTTGAGCATTCTTCAAAGATGGAGGATGATTTTCGATTTTTCTGAGAATGTAAAGGAATGTTCCCCTGGAAACCCTGAATGTTTTCTTAAACCGTTCATCTGAATAATTGTTCCAGACAATTTCAAACCAACCAGAATTACGTGCAAAGCGTTTACATGCTCTTTCATGCACGTCCGTTTCATCTCGCGAAAGCAGAAGAAGAGCAGAAACAAAACAAACACGTAGCAGTGCCACCCTTCTTTTTTGCAAAACGCATACAGAATGGGAAAAAGATATGAAAACTATATGTTTATAAATTGATAGAAGAGATGTTTGAGACTTGATTGGGTATAAAATAATGGTTTTAGCTATTTACTGAAATCGGTCAGATGATATTTAGAATTGAGTGCTATTCACTCATAGATTTGACCCTTGCTACGCCAAAAAAAAAAAAAAAAAATCAAGTGCACAACTTTTTCCCCCAATGAAACTCACGTCATGAACTATTTAGATGTTCTTCTAGAATATATCCAAAAATCAGTTTGGGTTATTGTATTTAGGGTTCATACGGAGGCCGTGAACATTGGGTATTTTCGACATATATACCGTGACTGAAATCGACTAGTGTTTGTTGTTTCTGGTCGCTATTTTCTCATTCGTTTCTATTTTCATCCGGAAATTAAACCCGAAAATGCATTTCCTTTTTTAAAAAAATACCTTTTATCAGTAATTTACATAGTAATTTACTAGCCCCCCAGGGGCTAGTTTTGTTCTTTTTGAAGATTCTTCGAGAAAGTTTTCCATTGCCGACATTTTTTAGCTTTGAATCTCGTTTACTTAAAAAAAAAAAAAAAAAAAAACGAAAGATAATACTGATAATCCAACACACGATCAGGTTTAGTGAAATTTACCTTGGATGTCTTTTACTGAAACCGGAATTTTTGAGATTCCTGATTCTTGACAAGTCAAGACTACATTTATAAACAGAATTGAAAACTGGTTAAGGTGAGCAAAAAAAAAAAAAAAAAAAAAAAAGCTTACTTACTTCTTTTACATAACGATGTTTGGTTTGCCATAGGAATTTAGATGTTTTTAAATTAAATGCATTTTTACCGCAATGAAAATAAAAAACAAATGCTTGGGTAGCATAAGAGAGAAAATTGGCTGGAGATCATCAACTAACTAAACTTGAGAAATGAAGGCCCTGAACGTTAAAACCAAATGTGTCATCAGTTAAAAAAGCTTTCTTAATATCCTAATACTTCATTTAAATAATTTTATTCCTTTCATATAAGCCTTAGTTAACTACTTTTCAAGAAGCTTGAAAACTAAGCTTACTAGTTTTGAGGTTCGATTTTACCAGTTTTCATCTGCTTTCATGTGTGAGAAAGATACCGAAATCACTGACGACAAAAGTTTTCGAAAAACAAAGTTTACATTCAGTATTAAACTTGACAAGAAGAACTGAGACAAAATAGAAAATAATGCAAAATGCAAAATGACTAATTTCTTTGTCAGTAAATTGACATCTGTAAATGTTTTTGAATATTTTTTTAGCTTTTTAAAGTGAAAGGCGAGGTACAATAACATCTCTCAACAACACAAATTTAAAGTGTATATCAGGTCTAGAATTTTTTTACGGTTTTGGCATCTCTAGATGATATAAATAAATATTCCCAAAAAAAATTTTTCGATTTCGAATTTTTTTCACCTCGAAATCAGCCTTCAAAGTTAGATTTCTGGCGACGCCCAGTCGTGTTGGCCGTGTTTTAGGAGACTGGTAACTAGTGACGTAAATTCGAGAACCGAGAAAAGCGATTGTCAAGGATACGAGTAGACAAAGTATTGTAAACATTGACCCGTTAGTGACTTTCATTCCTTCAAAAAACATAAATTTCAATATATAATTTCACAAGATGGCTACGAACTATTACGGGAGTGATTGCAGCTCTGAAAGCGAGATTTCAAGTATATATTCAGAGGAAGAGGATGGAGAAATAGAGGACGAATGCCATCAACATGCTGAAACACACGAGTCAGATGATAGCTACCCCAGGTCTGAATCTCACGAATTGGTAGGACCATATTCTTCAGAACCACTTGCTGATGCGGAATGGCTCAGTGAATATAACGAAGAAATTTCAAAGATCGAGAAGAGAAATGAAAAGCTTCAAGAAAGATTTGATGGCGTCACGCCGAATAGCGCTTGGTACGTAACTATCAAGATCTAGCTACAAGCTCACTCTTTTTGCAAAATATTTAGTTTCGTTTTGATTTTTTTACTAACTCGCAAATCTAAACATTTCCTCTTTTAGGTGTAGATGCGGTCATTGCAAGAAAGACTTACTTCAAAAACCTCAAGAGTGTAATTGCTGTCACGAAATAGAGGGTTGTCTCGAGTCACTGAAGTCTTCCGAAGTACTCGAAGAATTGGAAGTACCTCCCATTTGTGTGACCTTACATCCAGGGTTTGAGCCTGTTTGTTTAAATCGCTGGTCCCTACGTTCATCATGTGCCAAATACCGCACTATCGACGGATATAAGTATAGACAAACTGGCAGTGAAGAAGAGTGAGTAAATCCTTTTTTTTCCTTCTAAGCTTAGTTTTAATTACATGGGCCCAGAACAAGTAAGATAACTATGACTAATGTTTTCTTCCTTATTTTCTTATATCTTTTACTGTTCACGTGCTTTACAAGTCATACCATGCCGTTTTAAAGTATTACTTATTTCCATGATAATGATGTAAATAGCAATTGTAACTGACAGTTGTTTATTTCAAGAATATATTCTTGTTTGTTTGATAAGTTTATATACTAACAAATTATCATTTCATATTTTAGGCTTCTCCGTGCAACAGCTTACAGGGAATTCACCCAATTGGTTCATGGTTATCAAGGAGGAGGATCCAAGAGAATCCCACTGCCTGCTTGTGCATACCACTCGATAAGAAAACAGTTTCCTAGCACCGATTTTTGTGGATACGAAGATAACGAGTGATACATATTATATTATAAACAGAACATTGCATTAGAGTGATTTTACTTGAAGCATGAAAAAAATTGCACTACATAGTAGTAGATATTCACTGTTTTCTTTTGTTTTACTTCGACTCTCCTCACTAATTATACAACTTTGTATCATGGGTCTAATAGAAATGACTCAAATTGCCTTTATGAGGGTTGTTTTGTATTTGTCACTTTGTATTGCACTTACAACTATAATAAAAAAATATAAAATAATTAATTGTAAAAAGTATTACAAAATGATACATTTCTACATATTAATATAAGAGTGAAGTCACTAAACCAGTGAAATGGATAGTAGACTAATACACCTTAGCACTGAGACTCTAATGCCATTGTTTTCTTTTGTGTCTATTTGACTATTACACCTTAACAAGTAATTTCTATTTCACGGGTTTAGTAACTTCACTCTAAAAGCAAGAGAGTATTAACTGCTTTTCTGGTTTTTAGGGCAGTCTTTCACATTCTTGTGTCCTTTCATGGGATTCTTGCAATGAGTGCAATGAGGGATTGATTTCTCTATCCTGCCTTCTCCAATCTTCTTTGTTTTCTTCATTTCGGCAGCTTTGGCTTCTTGTTCAAGTACCTGTGATACTGATAAAAGTAATGCACAAATTAGCATGAAGTGAATAGTTGATGACAAAATTGTTAGTTTATATTATACTTCTATTATGTTATGACTGTTAGATTATTCAACATATTAGAAATAAACCTTCATGACTTAGACACAACAGTCTAATTATGAAGAAAGATCTATAGTGAAAGCACTGAATAAGGACTTGGTGATATTTGAACACTGAAACAGAGTGCAGTCAGTATAACCAGTGAAATAGTACAAAATCTAAATAGTAGTAATAATTAGCACAAATTCATTTGTTTTCTTTTGTTTGGTAAGCACTATTCAGTGCTATTCAGCTAAGCAAATTTCACAGGTATGATGATGGCACTCTTCAAACTTAGAAACATCAATGGGAAATAACATCCTACTCACATGGTGTTGTGGGTGGTACATTGTCTACAACCATACTCTTTCTTTTTTCCTTTTTTTCCAAAGCCACAGTTTTACTTTCTTTTACCAGCATCGTGTTCATTGATGGTGGGGTCATTTCTTTTAATTCTTTCTGTGCCTCTCTTAACATGTCTTCTTTCTGCAATGCTTCGAGAAAAGTGATGTATATCTCTTCCACATACCCTATTGATAAAAGATAAACAATAACATGTACACAAGTATTTTTGACTTTTTGTTAAATCAGATGTGCCGAAATAGCAATTCTTACCATAATCTGGTTTTATTCTCACATCTCTTACAGTAGCCTCCCCATTTTTAAACTTTGGATAAATAAATCTCACTTGGTCTGATCCATCTGGCTTCTTTTTTGTCTCTCTAATGATATTGTAGTTGAAGTGGCTTACAGCAAGTATTTGTCTTGGAAGGAAAGAAAACAAAGAGAATGATTATAACAAATTATTATTCTTATTATTCGAATATCTTAGTTTGATTTCATTTGTTTCTTTATTTTGCATATTGTAATTCAAGTTTTTGCAAGAATGCAAATATTTAGTCATGCATTTATGTCTTATTTCTTGATAGCTTTTATATGAGAATAATACTATGATTATAATATTAGAAAAATATATATAGCAAAAATACATATTGATACAAGTTATACACAGTACTAGATACCTGCAATACATTCCAGGGAAAGAGAATGCAATCATTTTGGGACAAAACTGATTTAGTAGCGAGTGAAATCCCTCGAGGCAACTTGTTTGCGATAAAGGAGAAGCCTGTTTAATGCCAGCAACAATTCCTTTTTTGCTCAATGCTTTGTCCAGTTTCTCATATGCCACAGAATCTAATAAAGAAAAATAACATAATTATAACAGTCAAATAGGTGCTAGGTACTAGGAGTCAACTTTTCTGGGCTAGAAAAATTCAATTTTATGCACCAGGTTTGGGATTTGCAAATAAGAAGTGGGAATTGGAGTTGCTCAAAAACATAACTAATTTGAGAGCATGGGATTTGGCCAGGAAATGGAATTTGGATCACTCTTCCAAAACCGTGTGAACAAAACAGTGGTGACAAATTTTGAAATTATCAACATAAAAATAGAGAAAGAGTACCAGGGATAAGCCATTTCCTAGGTGTTGTGTCATCGGCATGTGAGCACTTATTGAACAGAGGGTCAGGTAGATCTTTATGCCTATTAAGAATGTGGCTTTTGAAGGAGTTGAATTTTGACCAGATGATTCTTCCGGTTCCACAGACAGTTGATGTCGCACTCCAATGGAGATGGTTTAAGCAAGGCTGAATCCAGTCCTTGATTAATTCACATCCTTTTTCTCTTGCAACTTTGTTCAGAGCCTTCTTGACAGCTGCAAATTAAATGCAATATATTACTATTATTATCATAATATACATATGCCATTAGAATAAATGTATTCATAAACAATCATTCTGACTCCAAAGGTGACATGAAAACAGGTATAGTTGACCAAGAGATATTCAAAGATAACTGTAGTAAATATTTACTAATATTTGCTTTGCCTTCATTAAATAAGTGGTGTAGAGGTTTAAAATATGTCACACCAATAATTAATAAAATATGATATTAATAATAATACCACTAGATATTCATACATTTCTTTAGGTGCCAAAGATCAAAATAGTGAGTAATATTTGGCAGCTTTTCTCGCATGTGTTTGGCAATGGAGAGATGTCTGTCAGATACGAAGGTGCCAATTGTAAGGCCAATTTGAAGAAGGAAGTTGATGCTCCTATTGAAACCAACGTACTCCATCGCCGTACTGCTACCAGTTTCATTTCTCTAAAAGGAACAATGACACAATGCAAAGATTAGCATTAATTATCTTATAGAGTCAAATAAGAATGTGTGTACAGAACATAATGAATGTAAAGTCAACAAAGTGCTTTTTTACAAGTTTAATTCTCACTACCTGTTTTGGCAGTAAGGACAGATATAGTAGAATCATAACATCCAATGATGATAACATACCTGTACGAGGGAAAAATGAATAATGTTCGGCAAATTACAAAGGAAGATTGAGTATACTCCAAATTTGGCGCTGTGCCCCATGCTGTCATGCCTGGCATCTCCAGATAGTGTTAGGGGCTCTGGCAGTGACTTTACTTCACTTAGCATTACTTTTTGGTACTTTTTCCAAAACAGCAGGATGGAAGGAAACAGCTTTTCCTAAAATTCAAAAAATAAATTTACATGGAAAATAATTCTCCTACTTCTCAGGTACAGAGCCCTTGTTTGCATTACTCAACTAAATTCAACTATGATAGATCATTTTTATAAATAAAGCATTTGTAAACATTGCGTACCCCTTGATGTTTAAAGAAAGTAGTAAGTGTGATGCAGGCAACTCCCATGTGCTGAAATAGCCTGAAAACCTTGCTTGCAGAAGCACCTGCAGTTAGGACAGCAAAGCACAGGAGAATATTACCAGCTGGGATCTTAGTGCCTGTCATGTTGGGTTGGCTTCTCCAAGTATTTTCCTTCTTTGGGCATCTGGGGTTTTGGCATGTAGTAGTGATATTGACCATAGTCCCTACTTCTCGGTATGTCACAACAGGGTTTTCAGTCTTGCAGGAGTGGCAGAAGGAGAACAACAATAACAGCTTGGACAAGAAGACAATGTACTTAGGCTCAGTTCTAGTGCTATAGTTGCTTGAATTGAATCTGTAAGACAAAACAACAGCAAAACAAATTATTTTTTGTCAAGATTTAAACTATAAAGATCAAATTTATTCCATACCTCTTTCCTGTCATATGCTCTTCATCCTCCGTTTCAGTTTCTGTCTCTGTATCTGTGTAGGGGTGATAGTCAACGTCATCAGGGATACTCTCAGGCTCTTCCTCTGTAATGTCATAGTCAACTGTGTCCTCATCATCTTCCTCCACTTCCATATTTACATACTCATCGTCTTGTTCCAAATTCTCTCCGATCCTTTCTCCAAGACCTTCTTCATGGTCGTTCAGCTGTGTTAAATTACACTGAATACCACAGGACGATTTTGGAGTGGGTTCCTTTGCCAGAGAATCGATCTTGTTTTTTAAATCGATGCATTTATTATGTAGCAATCGTTTTTCTTCTTTGAGCTTTTTGCAAGCCAAGCAATCTGGAGTCTGGGTGCTGAAATCCCGCGCTGAAGAACAATCCTCGGCACTGATTACTGTATCAGGCTCCTCTGCATTGTCTACAGGTAACCTGTCTTCATTCTCAAGCTCTCTAACAGGTCCCATGGCTTCTCTGGACTCACCAGTACTAGCAGCGATCATGTCTCTAAGAATCTATATAGTAAACAAACGATAGTGCTACAGTTGGGGCATATAGTCCAATATGTGTGACATTTTTTTATTATCAATCGACGACTTACCTTTCGGCGATTTCTTTGAGAATTGTTGGCTTCAGCTGAACTAGTCGATGGAACTGGGTAAAGTTTTGGGTATGACACAATTCCGGTCTCATCCCTTACTAAGTGTGCCAGCTTTCTGTCGTCTTCTCCGAAAGAGTAACGCTGACTGTAGTCCTCTGGAGAAAAGTGCTCCGAGCATATTGCCGAAGTCGCCGTAGGCGTCCATTTTGCTCGTCTTTTCAACACAAAATCGACCCATCTTTTCCTTCTAGCCTTTGCTATTGGTCGGTCATCATTAAAATAAGGGATCGTATGAAGTTTTATGCCTTTCTTCGTTATATTTGAACACCCTCCAACCACGCACCTACTAGGCTAGGCATATTTACAATACTTCGAAAGGCCGATCTAAACTGTGTCACCGAATTTACGTCACAGAAAAACTAGTGCCAGTCCATTAGCGTCTCCCAAAACACGGCCAACACGACTGGGCGTCGCCAGAAATCTAACTTTGAAGGCTGATTTCGAGGTGAAAAAAATTCGAAATCGAAAATTTTTTTTTGGAATATTTATCTATATCATCTAGAGATGACAAAACCGTAAAAAAATTCTAGACCTGATATACACTTTAAGCTCATTTCACATAATCATGCTAGCTCGAACATCTTCATAAACAGTTGAATATACGATAATCAGGTGTCACTAAAAAATAAAGAACTTTATATCTGGCACATTAAAACACCGTTCTTTATTATATGAAAAAATAAAATAAAATAAAATAAAATAAAATAAAATGAAATAAAATAAAATAAAATAAAATAAAATAAAATAACATTAAATAACGAGAGTAAAAAGGCGTTATTACTGAGCAAGTGATCGTATCCCAATGCTTCATTTTATCCATAAGATACCCTAAGTTAAATGCTAAAGCGTTATCCAAAGTTGTAGTAAATATTTTAAACTTTTCTTTTCGTATGGATAAAGATAAATTTACTTAATGCAAAATCGTAACTGGATGCAAAACATAAGATACCAAACTGTCTTGATGTACGACAACATTTTTCCCTTCGTCGCTGTCGACATAGGCAATGACACCGAGCTAAACAAGATAAAATACTTTTTTGCTATATAAACGGTAGACGTTTCGTGAATTTACATAATCCAAGTTTTCTACGTTTCTAAATATTTCAGTAGGTCCTTTTGTTATTTTGGATTAAGAAGCTAGAAAAATAAAAAAATATTTACTAAAAGAAAGAAAGGGATCAGAAATGTACTTTGCTTCGACAGCATGAGTCAATTGTAGCGTTACCTTGAAAAATAAAACCTTTGGGCTTTTTCGATTTACTTATTAACTATACATGTGGTACAGTGGGGCAAAGGCTTTTCATCTGTCAAGATCTTGAAGGAAATCGCCGTCATGCATTTCAATTGGATCAGCAATTGAAATTACGAAACAAAGCAGTCTTAGTTCTGTGCATAAAAATATGCATATTTTATTGTTTAGCTCGCCAAACTAGGGTATAGAATGTCGCTTTAGACAACGATAGTAAGGAAAACTAATTCTGCAATATGAAACTTAATTTGACGATTACTACGCGCCGGATATTTTAACAAGGACTACTTGAAGTACGTTACCCAATCAAAACATAAAGTGAAAACAATGTAATCGAAATAAAATCAAACTTCAATGGAAACAGCAGGAACTTGCGTATGAATTGAATCATCGTAAAAAGCTTTGTGAAGCTGACGTTTCGGACGTTAGTCCTTCGTCGGAGTAAGTGAAACAAACCAATTATAGGCAGGCTACGAGGCTTATGAGTACTAGTCCGTAAGGATCGAGCAAACTTCGAATAGGTTGGCCAGTCAACCTCAAGTATTTTGTTCAAATTTGGTATATAAACTTGGTTTGGGGTCCTAAATACGAAATGGATAATTTTTTGCGTAAAAATAAATTTTTAAATTTGTGGGAGGATCAGTTTTGGATTCTTGTTTTCGTATTTGGTATTATATTAGCGGTTTATTGACGATATTTTTGCAATATGGGCCGGCCCTAAGGAAACCCTCATGGAGTTTCTCAATGCATCAAATAGTAAAAAATGATCGTATCAAACTCACATATGACATGCATAAGCGATAGTAGTATTTCCTTTCTGGATCTCCTTATTTATAAAAAAGCAATGGTGATGAGTAATAAAAAAGTTTGCAAAACCTATGGAAAGATGAGTTGTTCATTTGTGCTGCTCACCTGTAGACTTTAAAAAATCGTTAAAAAAAATATTATTATTATTATTTAGCCATGTAGGTTTCTGATAATGTTAGAATATCAATCGGTTAGGTCGTGCTTTACATGTGTTGTATTTTGAATTGAGCACGTTAAAATATCCCTAACTTCGACATATGAAAATCATATGATATCTACTTCTTATTGAAGCCTACCTAGACTTTCCTTTTTCACCAATTCAAGGCCAAAACATCATGATATTCAAAGTTATAGTCTTGTGTATATTACTTGTTCGTATCGCGCGTATAATAATAATATAATTGATAATTTTCTTGAGTGTGTTTCTTTCTTGACTTGTATTGATGAATAAAAATGAAATAATCGAGGCACCCTTTCTATGTCTAGCGGCGACAAAGTTTAAATTATATGTTCATTTTTTCCATATAAACTATTCAATAAATTTATCTTTAACTACAAAATGAAATGTTTGAAAATATTTTTCAATTAAACTTGATAAATGTCATCAACGTTTTTTTGTATAAGCTTAGGTTTTTTATATAAGTATTTTTTGACAACAATATATAAGCTTACTGTAAAATAAATAGAATTTCAGAACAAAAAAATCGATTTTTAACAAAGAAAAAATATGCTTTATCCAAGGTCGAGGAAAGGAGGTCAAAGATACTGAACGTAGATATGATTTATGGTCCCTAAAGATAAAGAATAAACCATCTAAATGTTGATTTTGCGACTAAAAATTTTCAAAAAGTACGACTGGTTTACGAAGGCGAATACAGAATAAAGAATAGCCAGGAATACTAACTGCAGAGTTTTCAATTTATTATTTAGCCAGGTAGGTTTCTGATAATGTTAGAATATCAATAGTGGTTTGCATGTACTGTATTTTGAATTGAGCACGTTAAAATATCCCTAACTTCGACATATGAAAATCATATGATATCTACTTCTTATTGAAGCCTACCTAGACTTTCCTTTTTCACCAATTCAAGGCCAAAACATCATGATATTCAAAGTTATACAGTCTTGTATATATTGCTTGTTCTTATCATGCGTATAATAATAATATAATTGATAATTTTCTTGAGTGTGTTTCTTTCTTGACTTGTATTGATGAATAAAAATGAAATAATCGAGGCACCCTTTCTATGTCTAGCGGCGACAAAGTTTAAATTATATGTTCATATGTGAGGGAGTGATGTGGCAGTTTTGTATTTATATTATATATGGCTGCGGTCTAGAACTAGGTACAGCTAGATATAAAACGGCAATGTAGGACAAAAAAAGGCAGTTTTAGAAGTTGGTTTTACAATTGTACTAAAAAGCAATCAATCTTTTTCCAATTATAATAACTTAACCAAGCCATATGGCTAAACGCCCGCCGCCCTGTTTTTATAATTAAAAAAGTTGTTTTTCAATTCTTAGGCATTATAAAACTTATAGAATTCATACTACAAGAGAGTAGCGCTAGGTGGGAACCATTCAAAAACTAATCGCTGTAAATTAGATTAGATTAGCAAATTAGATTCGTCTGGATGTGAATGGCTACGTCGATATTGTATTGTGTATTAAGAAGAAGCTTTTCATTTTTTACTGAAAGGCCATAAGACAAGGATCATTCTTGGACTCTGCCGAACAAGGTACTTATATTGCTAATATTTAATGTAACCAACATGACTGAGTTTTGAAGATAACTGCCGAAGTATCGACTATACATTACGGGAAAAACATTTAATGATAATGATACATGGGTTTCATCGTATGGTGCATAAGATAAGACAGAGCTTGTGCTTTCCTTGTAATCTAAATGTATTTGAAGGCATACTCTTAAGATAGAGAGAGATAAATGAATGAGTGAACTTTATTATACCCAGTATTACAGAAACAACTGAATGCAAGCTAAGTCGGTCATCATTATTAATGAAATTTCCCCCTTGAGAACCACTAACGTCATTAAGATGTTAAGCGAAAGCGTCCTTTTATTGAAATTCTGAAAATTGTGCACATGTATTTTACTAAAGGACATGTCATTATCGAACATAAATAAAAACTTCATTCTAAAGGAAAAGATAAGAAGCAATGAAATAATTAATATATGTTCTTTACAAAGAAACTTATAATTATGAAGTGTGCCGCTGATTATCAGTAGTTTGGCAATCACGGATACTCATGGAAGACTGTTGGATGATGCAACCAATTCAAAAGAACTATACCAAACGTTTCTATTATTCGGCAATGATAAGAAGATTTTGGTAAAATTATTGCTAGTCAGCTCACTACTGATCGAATCACACTGCACTATATCTAATTATATTTTATTATCATTATCTTTTTTGAGGTTTAATGCAATTTTAAACGTTTTATTCCGGATAGCTTCGGCATCGTGCTAGAATACGATTCAATGACCTCCGCTTTGGAATGTTGCTTCATGAGCAGCATTTTAAAGAAACAAAAGAAAACAATTAAATGAAATGATTTATTTACAAAGATACTTAAAATTATGAAGGAAACAAAGTAAAAGTGTTTAAACATGCAACTGGCGCCGCTGAGTCTTACTAGTGCTCACGGATGCTCATCGAAAAATGTTGGATAATGCAACAATTAATACAACAGGGCCCGGTTGTACAAAGGGTGGATAGCGCTATCCAAACGGATAATTCTTTATCAAGTGGATGAGTCGATGTGTTTATCCAATAAAGTTATCCACTGGATATGATTTATCCGCCAGATAGCGCTCTCCAACCTTTGTACACCCGGGCCCAGAACTATACAACGTCCCTTCTATCGGCAATAATCGCTACTTGCTTTCAAGTTTCAAGTTTCAAGTTTATTCACACACAAGTACAATAAGCTAAATTGTTACAAAAAAGTGGAATGAATGATGATACAAGTGGAGATTATATATACAAAGAATTCAGCTTCAAAGAGAGCTGACTTTTGGAAGCTTTTAAGCAATGATTTGGCAACCAATTTCAGCTGTTACTTTGAATGATTTTCTTCACGGCGAACAGCAGGACCCGAACAAACTGCAGGAATGATAAATTTCCATATACATATAAACACTACGAAACCTGAAATTGACCCACAAAAAATCGCATGTTGGCAAATTGAATCACCAAAATAAATGGCAAGATTTTATTGCGTGGCGTGGCTGTCATTCCTTAATATCCCTATGTCACTTTTCTTGCATTAACTTTTGATTTTCTTCACGAAGCGCTTAAACTTTCAATATTATGACTTTGCCTTATAATAAAAATGGCCGTGAAAGGAAAACTGGAATTTTGAGTAATTTATTCTCTAATTTCCCGGATGTGTCACTCAATTCTGTGCGATGATACCTAGAATAAGAACTGAACGTGTTAAAAGTATTCTTATGAATAGAGGCTTGCTTAATTTTAGATAATTTTTAAATATTGAGTGCAGAAGATATATATGTGTGTGTGTGTGTGTGTGTGTGTATATGTATGTATGTTTTTGATATTATTGGTTTTATATATATATTAAGTTTTGTAAACCATAGTTAATAGAGAGGAATGGTTAAGAAACCTATTGTTGCCAGGTCTTTGTTCGCTTTTGATGTTTAAACGGTCTTGACCGTGCACAATGTTTGGTTTATGCTCATCCGAAATTGCAAAATAAGTAAACATAAACTTTGTCTATAGGATTATCCATTAACATGTGTAAAATTTTATTTTGTACTTGCATTGCATTTTGCGTTATTTTCTATTTTGGTTCAGTTGTTCTTGTCAAGCATAAATGAATGTAAACTTATTAGTTTTTCAAAAACTTTTGTTGTTCAACAAGATGAAAACTGGCAAAATTTAATTTTCAAAATCTAGTAAGCTTATGTTTTCAAGCTTCTCGAAAAATAGTTAAGACTTTTATGAATGAAAATACGGTTCTTGTAAAAACATAAAACTTTTGATGTGGATAATTAACCAAACATCGTTATTAGTGTAAAAGAAGTAAAATAAGTAAGCTTATGTATTTTGCTCACCTTTTTTACCAGTTTTCAAGTCTGTTTCATAGTCTTGATTTGTCCATAAAAGTTCGGAAATCTCCAAAATTTCGATATCAGTAAAAGACATACAAGGTAAATTTCACTAAACCTAATATTGTATTGGATTATTTGTAGTTATCTTTCGTTTTATAAGTAAAATTAACCAGTAATTCAAAGCTTAAAAAATGTCGGCCATTGAAAACTTTGTCGAAGAATCTTCCAAGAAAAAAACTAGCCCCTAGGGGTGTTGGTGCGGAGTTGTGTACATAATTCATATGAGTGGGAGAGTATTCTCGCGCAAAGAAAACGATGTAGTGCATTTTAATTCGTTTTCAGTGCATATTTTTTATTATGGGATATTTTTTTATATTTTAGCTGCGGCCAAAAGCTAGGTACAGCTAGATATAAAACGACAACGTAGAACAAAAAAAAAAACAGTTTTGGAAGTTGGTTTTACCATTGTACTAAAAAGCAATCAATCTTTTTCCAATTATAATAACTTAACCAAGCCATATGGCTAAACGCCCGCCGCCCTGTTTTTATAATAATAAAAAATTGTTTTTCAATTTTAAGGCATCATAAAACTTATAGAAAACAGACTACAAGCGAGAAGAGCTGGGTGGGAACCATTCAAAAACTAGTCGCTTTGAATTTTAAAAAAATACAAAGCAAATTAGGTTCGTCTGGATGCGAATGGCCACCTCGATATTGTATTGTGTATCAAAAAGAAGCTTTTCATTTTTTACCGAAAGGCCATAAGACAAGGATCATTCTTGGACTCTGCCGAACAAGGTACTTATATTGCTAATATTTAATGTAACAAACATGACTGAGTTTTGAAGATAACTGCCGAAGTTTCGAATATACATTACGGGAAAAACATTTAACTATTGATACATGGGCTTCAGCGTATATGGTGCCTAAGATAAGATAGGGCTTGTGCTTTCCTTGTAATCTAAATGTGAATACGTTTCTTTGGGCTAATCTAAATGTTTGAAGGCATACTTTTAAAAAGGAGAGAGATAAATGAATGAATGAACTTTATACCAAGCATTACAGAAACAACTGAATGCAAGCTAAGTCGGTCATCATTATTAATGAAATTTCCACCTTGAGAACCACTAACGTCATTGAGATGTTAAGCGAAAGCGTCCTTTTATTGAAATTCTGAATAGTGCACATGTATTTTACTGAAGGACATGTCATTATCGAACATAAATAAAAACTTCATACTGAAGAAAAATAAATGAAACAATGAAATAATGTATGTTATTTACAAAGAAACTTATAATTGTGAAATGTGCCGCTGATTATCAGTAGTTTGGCACTCACGGATATTCATGGAGGACTGTTGGATGATCCAACCAATTCAAAAGAACTATACCAAACGTTTCTACTATTCGGCAATGATAAGAAGATTTTGGTAAAATTATTGCTAGTCAGCTCACTACTGATCGAATCACACTGCACTATATCTAATTATGTTTTATTATTATTATCTTTTTTGAGGTTTAATGCAATTTGGAACGTTTTATTAAAATAATTAAAAAATATATTTAAAAATATGTCTAATTTATTATATAATTACCAATGAAATATCTATTTTTCTCTATTTCGAAAAATTGATGTCTTCACACGTGAAAAAATACACGGAAAGAATTGCCTGAAAAAGCCAAAACATAATTTCATTGATAACTATATAATAAACAGAATATTACATGGCCGCTTGGAGATACGAAATTTATCTTCTCGTGTTGAAAATCGCTCACTCGTTCGCTGCGCTCACTTGTGAGAGATCTTTTCAACACTCGAAGATAAATTTCGTATCTCCGCGCGCCCATGTAATATCCTCTATATATTTTACTGCAGCGTGGACTATGTGCGCCTTGCTGGTCGCACTTTATGATGACTCTATTTTTCTTTATTTTTTGTCGTTTTCTATGTGAATTTGTTTTACTCTATATTGATCAAACACTAGTTTAAAGTTGCACAAGACAATCGCCGTACGAGTTTAAATATTGGGAAAACATGGGAAATATTCGTGAGACGGAAGGCAGAAAAGAACCAGGCTGACCCTTTGCAGTCCAACTAATTTGGATGCACATTTTGATTCTATGTTATATAAAGCGAACAGTTGTCTATATATTTTGCGCGTTTACAAATATTATGGGTTCTCAGTAAATTACTTAGTTCTTTTCTTTAATTCTTAAATTCTTTCAATTTTTACTTACGCTATAGAGGTTTGGGCTAGTGCTTCCTATAACTAATTAACTTGGATATACTAAAGACCACTATTCTATTTTGAGTATTTAAACTGAAAAGGATAACAAACTTTGGAGAAAAAAATAAGTCTCCCGACAATCCTCTTTATCACCTTTTGCCCCCTACCATGAATCGGGTTTTAAGAAATAGGGGTCATTCTTTCATAATACCTAGAATAAGAACTGAACGTTTTAAAAGTGTTCTTATCAATAGAAGCTTACTTAATTTTAGATAATTTTTAAATATTGTGTACAGATGATATATATATATATATATATATATATATATATATATATGTATGTATGTATTTGATATTATTGGTTTGTATTATATATTTCTTTTTAAGTTTTGTAAACCATAGTCAATAGAGGGGAATGGTTAGGAAACCTATTGTTATCAGGTCTTTGTTCGCTTTTAATGTTGAACCGGTCTTGACCGTGCACAAAGTTTGATTTATGCTTATCCGAAATTGCAAAACAAGTAAACATAAACTTTATCTATGGGATTATCTCTTAACTATGTGTAAACTGAACACGTCCGTTGTTCAGTATTGTTCCTTGTGTGCAAATAAAGACCATTACTTCACAACTTTATAATCTAATTAACTATATCTACTTGGCTTTTTGAGGTTTAATGCAATTTCGATTAGTTTATTCTGGAGAGCTTCGCACGTGCTAGAATCTGATTTCAATATCGATCTCGAACGTGGATTTGTCTAGTGCTTATTAATTTCATAACTGTTTTACAGACCAACTAAAATAATCACTCTAACAGTGGTTGAGGTAGGATTGGCGGTTGGCGTAGTGTTGGTATTGTAATTGTATTTCAGTTAATATTCCCCTTCACAGTTCCCGGTGCCATCTTTAAAGGTACAGCCGTGCCTTTGCATCGAAGTGAGACAAACGGTGACCTGCCATTGATATAGACTTGTGAATAATTGACAAGGTGTTAAAAAAAGGTATCTATCATTGCAAGCTCACCGTTTGTCTCGCTTCGAAAAAAAGACACTGCTACCTTTCAAGAAGGGGAAGGGAACTCATTGAGCAGTAGACTATTGCCTTTCTTCGTTTTATGGTTTTCTTGTTGTTTTCATAGATTACCTTCCCCTGAAGCAATGGTTTATCAACATTCTATCTGTCTGATTGTTGTGGCTTTCTTGATTGGATCATCAATAGCTCTTACTCCTAGAGATCTTCCTCCGAAGGGTGGTAAGCTTTATCCTTCTTATTAGCATGCATACCAACGAATGGGCTTTGGTCAATTGCCTCCTTGTCTCATTATTGAGCAAAACAACCAAGATTGTCTTATTTGATCGAGTATAATTAGTAGTAATCAGGCTTTAACGCAATCAACTCATTCTAAAGATAAGCATGGTATTTTCTAGTTAGTTAACAAGCACAACGCCTGCTTTAAAAGCGCACAGTAATCACACGCGTGGAATCGTACAATTCACCGTAGCGACAAAAAATAAAAAAGGTTTTAGTTAACGTCATCCCATGTGTTTTCATGCCAAAAAGTGTCGTAAGAACGAAGTTTTCAAGGACACGCGCCTATGGATGCCATGCTGATAGATTGTTTGACGTCTACAAAAACCGGAACTCCGTGCGTGTGGTACGCGAATAGTGTAAGTGTGGTAAGGTTAGCGATACAATACTTATCTCTTGTTTGCTATTTTAATTTAGATGCTAAGAAGCTCGAGAAAAGGCTTGGTTGCAGCTGTGATGGACATGCTGGTACCTACTGGTGGAATAAATTGTCTTGTCCAAGCAAATATAAGTATTACGGGACTTGTGCGAAATTCAATGGCGTCTGTTGCTGGCACAAGTCTTAACAGGCCAACACACTAAAATGCCAGTATTTAAAAAGCAAATAAAGATAAAGCTATAAATTGTAAAAGTAATATATTAAAATGAATAAAATATTGTGGTATCGTGGTATGGATATAACTGTGCATTGCTTTAAAAATAAACAGATAAAGATCAGCATGAACAACAAGGTTTATCTATTGGTATTGTTTATTGAGTTATTCAGTTACATTCATCATCAAAACTGCATCATCATCATGCGGAACACGCGGAACACGCGGAAACTGTGCAACTAGCTCAGAAAAAATATTTTAATGCAGCTTCATGTAAAAAGACATTAATAGCCATTTAAAGATTTCCTATATGGTTTGTAGGGCCATAATAAGTCCCCCCTCGGTTAGTGTATGTTTTGAGGTCCAGTTTCGCAATTTAGCGAGGTGTCAATGAATCAATCACTTTCATGGCCAGAAATCTCGGATCCCGCGATCGCAAAGCGGAGTTCCCCAATCGCAGTACTTCTAGATCGCATCAAATATAATATATATTTATTTATGAATCTAAAAGGTGAAAAGAAGATCGGGAAAAGAATCTTCAATTGTTTTTATTCGAGATGAAGATAGCGTATCTCATAATAAAAACCATGCATTGAAATCGAATAAAAATGCACTATATTGTTATCTTTGCGCGATTATACTCTCCCCCTTAGGAATTTTGTACACAACTCACCACCAGCCACCCCAGGTGCTAGTTTTGTTCTTAGAAGATT
The DNA here is from genome assembly GCA_011057435.1 of Actinia equina. Classification (NCBI taxonomy): domain Eukaryota; kingdom Metazoa; phylum Cnidaria; class Anthozoa; order Actiniaria; family Actiniidae; genus Actinia; species Actinia equina. The sequence goes on along the minus strand of WHPX01001244.1, from coordinate 4,707 downwards.
CTTCGAGAAAGTTTTCCATGGCCGACATTTCTAAGCCTTTAATTTCTGTTTAAGTTGACTAAAAAAAAACAACAACAACAAATAAAAGATAACTACAGACAATCCAACAAAATATCAGGTTTAGTGAAATTTACCTTGGATGTCTTTCATTAAAATCAAAATTTTGAAGATTCCCAATTCTTTTAGAACAAATCAAGACTATAAAACAGACTTAACAAGTTTTGACACAGGAAAACGTGTCAAATGTGCTGGGCACATTGGATACTTTGAATAGAGTAGAAGACTATTTGGGATTTCGTCATTGTAAGACAGAAGAAAGTCCGTGGATTCGGTTTGAATATTTTTTTACGGTCAAATTGAACCAGCATAAACGAGTCTTAGTCGCAAATCCCAAAGCAAGCCTCCATCTCTCTGAGAACCAGTGTTATGGTGGCTCCATCGGCTCAAAAACACCACACAAAACATTATTGAACAGAAGATTCTCCATCTACAGAAAAAGTTTGGCCTCAGAATACCCTGCGAGCAGAGTCTCCTTTACCTTCCCCCGAGTGAGAGAAAGGAAAGAAGACTCTTTCCAGTTCTCTCACTCGGGGGAAGGTAAAGGAGACTTTGCTCGCGGGGTAACCACAGAATGGAAATATTACGAAAAACGTATCTCTTTCCCTACGCTTCTTAGTAAATTTGCCCCCCAAAAAATATGGCGTCGGAAACCGTGAAAGGAACTATAAATAAACTAATATAAAATTCGTGTAAGTACTCTTTTATGTAAATCATGACGCATCAATGACGCAGTAGAAATTCCCTGGCCTGTCCATTTACAATCTTTTGTTTACGTAACTAATTCGAGTTGTATCAAAAAACAAAAATCGCACTTAAATTTTCTAATTTAGCTCCAGTTTCTAATCATCTGCTTAGAACTACCAAATTAAGTTTAAAGTAAGTTGGATTAAGGCAAACTTACCACGAAAACCACATATGTTCAACCTCTTTCACCCCCTCTGTGTCCCGATCTTACAGATCTCAACGTGCATTTTGACCTCGTGTTTCACGAATGTCAATCATGACGAGGTCCACCAATGGCATTCGTAACACTAAATTCCGATCATACCTAACTCACCAAAAACAAATGTACTGTGCCCATAGGGCCAGCACAAAAACTAGTTAAGGTTGTGTCGTTGTAACGATCGTAATCAGATGACGTAAGACGATCGCTAAACATTCAATTATCAATCTGCTAACATCTTAGTGAGCGAGTGAGTGACATATTTGCATATTCAGACCCCTCACAACACAGGTAGCCCAAGCGTATACATTGTACTGATTTACTATACAATATATGGGACTTCATAAATCTTCTTCTTCTTCTTCTGAAACTTCTACAGCGTGTTTTGGTTGTTCTTAGCTTCACTCTGAGCGAATTTCGTTCAATCTAATTGCTCTTTCCCCACCGTGAAGGAAAGAAGGAGAAGGTAGGAAACGGAGGCTTTCCATGGGTCTTCGATCGGCTCTACTTCACGACGATTTTTTCAACGATTTTTTTTTAGTTTTACATGAATACTTGCAGTTTTCACCGACTTTTTACCAAATTGACGTCGCCAGCGTGCTCCATACATTTTTTCCCCCCAAAGGTGGTGAACCAATCAGAGTTGAGTTTTTTTTCCGTGGCAACGACTGTGACTTCTAGCTTTGAAACTTGTAGGCTCACCATCGGTGAATATACCACAGAAGCCCTCGCTTCAGGCCGATAAAACCTCACTTATACGCCACTTTCATTTGGATCATCATACATGGACACAGCTCTATTGTTGTTGTCTCAAATCACGCAGAAAATGATATTCGTTGAAAATTTTAAACTGTTTGACTAGCGCTTTAAGCGCTTGAATAGTTTATTTTTTATGAATATGAAAGTTTATATTTTTGTGCAGATAAATGCAAACAGCCCCTCCACCATTCCTACCATTTGGTTGTCTGTGTATGTTTAGAATAAAAATAGAAAAAAAGAGAATAGAATTAAAGAGAAATATATATAATTTTGCATGGCATAAAAATAGGACAACTTCTCATAATATTGTAGAAAGTATACTTCAGCAACTCATTTAACACTTTGAAGGGCAAAACTTGTTTAAAAAAGTCATTATGGTCGCGGTCTCAAATACACTAAATGCCCGGCAGTCCAAACTTTCCGATAAAATGATTAATTATTGAAATGATACTATGTAGCAATATAGGACTTAATGGTTAAATAAAATTGCATTGTGTTATTGCATGTGCCTTTAGCACCTTTTCGCTCTTCTTACCACAACTAGCTTTTTACCTACCCTTTCCTATTTGTCCCATCGTCGTTTATGTTTTTGCGAAGCAATACGAAATAATCCTTATTAGAAGTAGTGTAGAGTACAAGAGGCGCTTAATATTCCTTGATAAATCTAGACTAGTTTGGCTTCATTAACGTAGGTAATTTATCGTATTTTTTGCGAAAATTTGCGACCGGCAGTGACATGAACCAAGTGCTCCGTATTCTATGCCGAGCGAATACAGACTATCTTTTTTCGAATCAGTCCAGACTACAGGAAGCGCTTTTAAGAAACTTTTTAGACCATAATTTCCTTCGACTGGGCAAAGAACCAGAAGCTGTTCTTATTTTGAACTTCCCATTATAAATTTTGGACAAGACTTCTTCGTGATTAAAATTGCATTCATTAACAAAGCAATGAATAATTGATGACATCGGTCACGATCGATCACGTTAAACAACACGAGGCTTGTGCCGAACCATACTGATGAGCAAGAAGTTTGGCATAACGAGACCTGCCTTTCTCAACTAAGAACTGCTACATTTTCATAATTGTACAGCTTTTTCAAATTTATCAAAATCATGTTCTAAAGAGTTAATCCAACCTTTGTTGACATTTTTAATGAAATGTATAACCACAAGATGACGCCGCGTTCCTGAAAAGGAATTATTGGTAAATACCAATTTTCTAGCAAAGACTAAGTGCAATGCATGAGATGTATTTTGTCGATTGGAATGACACTTCGTCAGTGTTTGACAATCCTTTTAAAGAAATAAGAATTCGTATTTCACGGATTCTCTTGACAGGGTTGCTAATCTATCTGAAAACTCAATTTTGATTGGTTGACCAATAGTTTTGTTTTGTTTTGTTTTGTTTTTTTGCTGAAGGTAAGCTCCGGCTATTCCATCAGCAGGGAATATGAATTTGTCAGTTATTATTTATTTACCATGTGCTCAGTATGGAATTAACATTATTGGAACCGCCGCTTTAACACCTTGACATTCATCATTCTGACTTTATTTTAGTTAAAAAAAAAAAAACGGTCGTTTTCTAATTTTTAAATATTTTTAAAGGTTTCATTTTTCAAAAACAGGAAAAAAATGCAACTTTTCTGAATTGTGAAACATCATGAAGCCTAAATTTCATCGTTAGCCTTAAAGATGGTGACAAGATGATACATGCCAGCTATATTTATTCACCTAAACAAAAATTAACATATTTGAAAAGGAAACTAGTCTAGTTTTATTTATTTATTATTTCCAAATACATAATACATATATGAATTATGAAGCCTAAATTGCATCGTTAGCCTTAGAGCTTGTGAACAAGACGATACATGCCATCTATTTATTCACCAAAACAAAATTAAAATATTTTAAAAGAAAACTAGTCTAGTTTTATTTATTTCCAAATATATATGTATATATATAAATATATTCATTGTCTTCCTGTTAAGATACAACGGGGAGCTATTACGTCAGTCTTGCATTGCTAACAAACAATATTTATTTTAAAAATAGCTTATCTATTCAGTCGGTCATAACCAGAGCAACACAGTTATTATCAGGACAACTTCATAAAACCAGTGACCTATACTTTTTTTCTTAATATAGCCTCATCGTTAACGATAACTGATCCAAGAAGTTGTAAAGGCCTTGTTTATAACGATACGCAGAAAAGATATAAAACAAAAATTGCTTATAAGAACTTTATAAGAACTTTACAAGAATGCTGACTGAATATTTGTTACTCGTTCTTGTATTCGTTTTACGGTATGCTACTCAAGGACTGGGATCGGAACCAGAGATGTATCGTAAAGAAAACATGAAAGAAGCTACTTTCAATAAAATACAAGGTAAGCTAAGCTTTTGTATGATACTTAATATCAAAGCAGTCAGTAAGAGACCGTGGCGACGAACAACCGAGTACCTTTGCTTCTAGGTTCGTTATAAGTAATCCAAAAGAGTACGTAGTCCAGTTATTTGTCAATCTTTCTTGTTATGCTGCGACGAGTTTTTATTAATTCAGCTGCTTGTGCAATGGTCGTAGTTACTAGTCATCACTTCCCAGTTATCATTGTATTGGATTCATAGAAAGAAATATAAAAGGAATATCAATTTTAGTGGATTTCCTTTGGACTTTAATAACGACAAATATTTGCTCTTTTCGGTCCTTTCCCTCTCTTTTCAAAGCAAAACGTTGTTCTTAAAAGTAAAGTTATATAGCACAAGCAAACTGCTTGACACAACATATATATATATACACTTGATTGCAGAAAGGTTGTAGTATACATTTATACATTTATACAAATACCTAATGAGATGTATATTTCAATTTTACTTTTTTAACCCTCAAAACCAATCGATTTATAATCTGTAGGATATAAAAACCAAGCATCGACCGTTTGCCGTTA